>JAYXIM010041784.1:0-18320 GCA_037575425.1 Anastrepha fraterculus | reverse complement strand
AACCTCACGAGACTAGTGGCCTTCCCGGGTGGTGGCCCTTCCAGAGCATCGTAAGGAAAGTAAGCAGATGCAATCACAAACTTCGACCATCCGCGTCTACCTCTATAACACACCTCAGCCGCTACCAGGTCTTGGCAACAGAATTGCTCAAGACCCGTCACAGTGAGATGGGATGATACTATAAGACCGGTCCTAGGTCTGCTAGAACTCCTGTCATATAGTAACGTGGCCCCTTTCAGCGCACTTAAGCCACAGAGACGGCCCCTAAAGACCCAGGGCTCTTGCACTGCTGTTATGTGGGGTAATGTGTGCAGCTGGGAAAGCCTTCTACTTAGTAGTGCAGTAGCGGCTTTGGAATGCTGCAAGTTAATTTGCGTCACCGTCAAGGGACGATAGCTACAGGAGTCGTCCGAGTCAATCATTTGGGAAAGACATGAAAGCTGGCCGTCCCAAGGAAGAGACTCAGACGGTTCCCGTACCGTAAGCCCATGACATCAACACTGGCCTCGTCCACTCGCACCACAAGAGTAGCACCTTCCTTCCCGTCCCGGTTTTTACTCTTGGTGTACGAGACGACTCGCCAAAGCCTCGTGTTGATGCCCGGATTCTGGGCACGTAGACAGGATAGGACATCCGCCGTAGACAGGTCTGGATCCGGAATCCAGCAGATGGCCTTCCTGAGGGGTACACTCTCCTCGCTTCATATATCATATGATACATAAGCGTATCTGTATCTGATTACAGTACAAAATTGTTGGGGGCAGAGGGCCTGTTAAAAAATGACTCATAATTTTCTTTTTAGTGCCATCTTGAGACCCTTTAAATAACAAATACAACAAAAATTAGTCCTTCATATCAAAAATCTACAAGTACAAAATTCATGTTTTTACTGAAAAATTGTATTCAGAATAGATACTTAAGCAAATATTAATCCTCAAATTTACTTCGTGTTGTTTTATTTTATTATATTATTAATTAAATATAGATTTTTTTTTTAATTTTACTTTACCTTATTTTACTTTCGACTTTAGAGCCATACTCTGGTGGAATAATTTTTTAAGAATTTAATGCAGAATCATAATCTGCTAGGAACGATGTCAAAAGCAAAACTACCCATCCTAATGCATGTTTGTAGCATTGCACAGCCGCACAGGTAGGACAATTACTATATGCTTTATTTCTTCACATCCAGCTCAGTTACGCTCTATGCCTTCTCACCTCGCCTTGACCCGTATTCGCCATGCAGTCTATGCAATAACCACAAAATTAGCGCACAAAACATTTTTGCTTTTGCACGAAACTGTGCAACTGATTTGATTTGCATTCAGGCGCACATATTTTCAAATTATTTCGGCAAATATTGTGAATGCTATTAGTTAGAGCTCGTTTAGTAAATTGATTTGCTCCGGATGCAGAATAAAATGAAAACCAGGAAATAGGATAATAAAAAGAATGTAAGGAAGTGTGTAAATGTGAGGCCATACATGAAGAAGAAGTTAAAAACAATGTGAATTGGAAGTTTAAAATTTGCAAAAATCGGTGGTCAAGTATTTCTAATTTTAGGATTGGTCTAAGAGCCTGATTTTTATAGAAGGCTAAAGAAGAAGGCGAACAATAAGGAAGGTAGTTTTGTGACTGATGTCCTGCTTATTATTAACATCAGCGGATGTCACTGAAGCTGTGATGACGAAATATGCACGCATAAAATCACTGAGCCTTTCGACAAGGTACATTATATATTCATCAGATACATACACACTTTGCGCCGAGTCTTGGAAAAAATCCGAAGAAAGATATTTGGCGCACAACATCTAATTATTGATTTTAAAGCCGAGCACAGAATGAGTTCCCTATATCCTAGGCCAAACTAGTGCGGCTCTGTAGAAATGACGGTAATTAATACCACTTCCAGTTTCATGGTAATTGTTAATGGTCTCTTTGAGTTGCTTGATTCCAAAAGAGGTGAGGGTGACCTTCTTATGTGACTGATTGAACTTGACTCTAATCGCTGTCTTCGCTCTTAGAGTGCTCGAGATCTAAGTCTTCTTCGAAAGACTTATGGATCTTTGCGCGTAGGTGAAGGTCAATTCCGCAGTATGAGCTTTAAAATGGTACCTAAATAGTACAGATAAAAAATATCACCGTTACTATCGATATATCCATGGTTTGCTTTTCCAAAAAAATGCTATCGGTGGTTCAGGACTATCGATATTATCGGAACTAATTTAACTACGTAAATTGCTATCAGACATCAACAAAAAGTTTAATGTTTTAGATCATTACATCAGTTTCTTAAGATTATTAATAGTAATAGAAAGTACGCTTAAAAAAGAGTTTTTTTTGGCGGTAAAAATATCTATAGTGCGAAGGTAACCCTCGCTATTACGTATTACGTTCTTCCTCTTCTCTTGGATTTTTCTCTTCACCCCGGGACTGCTTCCGCATTGCTTCAAGGTAGAGGGCCAATACGGAGTCCTAAGAAGGGCACTTACTTACTCACCCTACGGCCATGGTTGCCTATTTTTAGAAACTTATGATCAATGCCCTTCAGCATAACTTTCCATTTAATGCTTCTTTTTTCGGATAATATCCTCCACGAAATTTGCGATGACATTCCATTTTTCTTCGTCTATCATCATTTTCTCGATAATTTCTTCAGGCATAAATACACCAATAGCTCGTTGCATACCTGTTCTCTCTACGTTCCACCTCTCGCATTTAAAGAAGGTGTGCTCATCATCATACTCAGTATCTCCATTTGTGCAGTTTGGTAGGCTCACTTTTCTCATTCGTCACAAATACTTGCGAAAGGATGCATGTCCGGACAAAAACTGAGTGAGGTAATAGTTAACCTCACCGTGCTTTCTTTCTACCCACCTTTTTAGATCGGGTATTAGTCTCGCTGTCCGTCTACCGTACCGTTCAGAGTTCCATCTTGCCTGCCAAAGTGTGATCGTTTGAATTCTAATATCGGAGAAGCATGGTAATGGGATTCCTGAGATTTTTGCCTTCCATCTACGTTTGCGCTCTTGTGCTAGAATATCTATAGCGATGGTTCCACTGATAACTAAAATCGCTGATTCAGATACTGTTCTGTATGAAGAAACCACTCTGAGAGCGCAGGTGCGTTGCTCAGATTGCAGAGTTTTCCGGCGGCATTGTACCCATAGCGAATCTGCCCATATTTCGCATTTCGAATCGAGTTCGTCGTGTCCATTAAAAGTTTTCGCTTGTTCTTCGTTGGACCTTCAAGGTTTGCCAGGAGCTTATTTAACATGCCACTTACTTTGGCAGCTCTTGTGGCAGCATGATTTATGTGCGCCCAGTAAGTTAGCCTTGTGTCTAACTCCTAGGTACTTGACCACTCTTTTTGCCGATAAAGTGGCATCGACTACTTGTGAATCTACTTTTAATGGGGTACGTCTGTTGGTTAGAAGGATTAGCTCTGTTTTTTCTGTGTCCAGCTTTAATACAAGGTCTTCTAGCCATGTCTAAACTCGGATCATCACCTGATTTACCTTCCTTTTGGCTTCGTCAGTGTTTCAAGCGATTATTACAGCTGCAATGCCATCTGCGTATCCCACTAAATGCACATTTTCAGTCATCTCTGTTCGAAAAATTTCATCCTAGCTTATATTCCAAAGTTCAGGTCCGAGTATTGATCCTTGGGCTTCATCTGCTGTTATTTTTTTAGTATTGCATTCTCCTCGCGTTTCGTAAAAAATATATAGGTGCTGCACTTTCGCTGATGGTGCTTAAGGATCTTCAACCATTCAGTGTAGTGAATGATGAAGGTTTCACTCGTTGAATTATTATTTTGGATCCTCGATATCGCCTTCCATCTAAAACAACTCTGAAAAATATTTGAATTGGAAATCGATAAGAAATATCTAAATTATAATTTAAAAATTAACTTCAAGCAGTGGAATGCGTTGCAGGTAGTTGTGATTTATGGAGCTCGAAGGCTATGGAATCCTATTTGACGTTGCTTATCATTTCATTGGCAGCGAATTTAATTTAAAATGCAAAGCGTTTTTAACCACAAGCCTGCTTAGCCAAACAAACCCTTCAGCTGAAAATATCAAGGCATAGCTGTCTGAAATATTCGAAGACTGGGGTTGAGGGAAAAATTCATTTGTTTTGTCACCAATAATGCATCTTCATTGCTGAAGGCTTGTGAGTTTCTGAAAAAAGCCATCTGTTACACATTCAGTCAACTTAGTTGTGCAGGATTGTTTAAAAATACACGAAGTTTCTTAATTAAAAAAAAAAAAATTCAGAGATATTGCGAGATATTTTAAATCTAGCACAACTTTTACTGCAAAACTTCTCGCAGTCAAGCACCAAAACCTCTTGGAAATACCGAAATTGAGATTTTGAAAGAATTCAAAATGATGTTGAACTTTTTGATGATAGAACTCAACAATTATTTAATTTAAAGAAAGTGAAATGAAGGAAAAATATTTTATGCAGGATTTTAAAGTAGTAGAAAATTGAGTATTTTCCTATAAGGAATGAACCCTGCACCGGATACGTATAACACTGGACGAACACTTCAGAAAAGAAGGCTTTAGAAGTGTAGAAAATGCTGAACAGGCGTCGAAGGCGAATCCGAAATGCTATTGAATGTAAAAACTATAATTTAACTAACTGTACAAAAATATGCGACGCGCCGGACTAAAACTTTCTATCGTAAAAGTGGTCTACCCATGCTGTAGTTTTTGACAGTATAAATTCCATAAATACAATAAATAAAATTCTCAAATTATAAATATTCCGATAAGGTGATTGATTTTGCGCCACCTTATATAAAGAGAAAGAAACTCAAAATCGATTAAAACCGCTCCCACTTTCCGACATACCTACAGACAAACGAATAATACGCATACATTTAAGCCTCTTTGATAAGATTTTAAACTAAATTTTGAATAAAAAAAAATTCTATTAAAAACATTTTTTTTTTTTTAATTTTTGATGTTTCTTTAAGAACATTTTCCTTAAAAAATATATGATTTTTGATTAAATTAAAATATTAAAGGTATTTAAAGATAAGAATATTGTTTTTTAAATTTTTTGATGAATTATTCTTAAATAATATTTTCTTTAAAAAATATAAGATTTTTGATTAAATTTCAATAACATTAAAATTTGATTAAAGATATTTAAAGATAAGAATATTTTTTCTTAAAAAATATTTTCCTTAAAAAATATAAAATGTTTATTAAATTTCGATAACATTAAAATTCTATTAAAGATATTTCCTTAAAAATATTTTCTTTAAAAAAATTAATTTTTTGAGTGCATAAGACAAGCACAGCCACCACCACTTACCACTTATGTGAGCGCGTAATATACTTTGCTCAATTAATTTATTTGCCTAGACTAGCAAAAATCACCGTTACATCCTGTGGCTAGTAATGCACTATAAATCATGCTTTAACTGCATTTCCTCTTTCGATTTATTTTTTCACTTTTTATAAGATAAACCTTTCATTTTATGTATTTAACATTTCCCTAAGGCTACAATTTAACGGTTGTGCTACAGCTCTCATCTTCCTGCTTCACAATAATTTCCGCTATCTTGGCGCATTCTGCATATGTAGATGTGTGCAAGTGTATGTAAGAATACACCACTACTCAATGTACCGTAAATAAGGGAATCCCGCCGATACTAAAAAATAAAAATGTGCGCTAAGCGTCTGGAAACTAGAAGTGAATTTATGTGCTTACGGTCAATAAAAAGCGATGTTATTGGCTTCCCTCAATCATAGGCATATCTGTACGTTTGGGAGATATTGTACGAGGGAGAATAACTGCAGCTTTTTTTTACATACATATATAAGTGGATATGTGAGTGAATACAGGAGTAATGTCTGCAAATATTGCTACATTTTTGTGGAAGAGTAAAAGCTACGCAGAGATATCGATGCTGAAGGTTGTTCGGCAACACTTTCCGCTACATCAGTAATATTCTCAACATAACCTGCAGTTTTTGGTCTATCAAACCTTTTTCTATTCTCGACAGAACAAAATGCTTGAAATTTTTCAACCGAGTATTATAAAACTCAAGTTAATTTGAGGTAAATAATTTAAATACATTTTCAAGGGAGCACAAATTTAATGCTAGATCTCTGACCTAATAAACGTTTTTTTCTTTGAAAGTAGGAGCTAATTGGTGAGTACTTATTGCCTTTAGAAATCTTTTATTTAAATATTTCTAACTAACGTGAGATCCTAGGCATGCAACCTGTATGACTCAAATCTAAAAAAAATTCTGAAAAATCGAATTTCCGTCTGTTTCTACAGGAAGTTTAAGGTCTCTGACTCTTCTTCGTACCTACAGCTTCTGCACTCGTCATTATGGACGTCATTTTTCACTACAATAATGTGGTATTTTAGCAACCCTACGAAGTCTAACCAATTAAAAGCTCTTAAATTTAGTTTGGAAAATTACTTTTATTCAATTCAAAGTAAAAAATGTGTGAAAAGAATACAAAACTAAGAATCAACTTTGTTTTGCTCGATATGACCACCTTTTGCCTTGACTATGACCTTGAGGCCATCCACAAACTAATCGCAAGCTACCCGAATGTGACTTGCAGGTATTTTGACCCACTTTGCGGCAATGGGTTTTTTCAGCGCCTCGAGACTGGTGAATCTTTTAGTTCGGACCTTGCTCCCCAAGAATGGCAAGAAAATGCCTCAAAGAGAATAATCCATCAGATTTGCGTCTGGTGAATTTGAAAGCCATTGTGTGGTCGTTATGAAAATCGGAACGTGGGTTTTGAGCCATTCTTGATTCACTCGAGCTTTGTGAGATGGTTCCGGGTCAGCCACCAAAATGCTTGTCTGCCCACGGCTTCAAAGCAACCTCCAGAACACTTTTCCCATAATATCTCGAAATTTACCTTGACGCCAGGCTCGATGAAAATGACTGGAGACAGCGACCCAAACCATTACCTGGGACGGCTGCTGCCTCCTTCCAATCGATGACTCAAATTATTAAAATTAAATTGAATGTTGTATTGAGAAAGTCAATTAAATGATCTGCTGTGCAATGCAAAATTTACGTTAAACTCCCCACTTAAAATCATTGGAACTTTATCGTAATCTTTTCTAAGTATCCGCGATACTTCTGGTGTATACTTTATTAAATTTTCGTGAATGAATTCCGTGATGCTATTTATTGATTGATTCAGTGAAATATAAATTGCCACAATTAAAACTGTTTCCATTGCTCAATCTGGTTTCGCATGCACATATTTCTCCCACTTTAGAGAGCTGAACAGACAGTGATTCTAGTTGCTGTGCATTCAGACCTATCTGTGGAGTTACAATACGAGCACCGTCATTTTGACTGTGGCATATTGCAACACCGCCTACAATTGCGGTAAGTATTTAAAAGTGAAAATATTTACGAATATAAAAATACGGACGCAATACAGCACACTCGGTTGCTATTATGAGCGTCATAACGCGTATATTACACAGACGTACTAACATACATACAAACATTCGTAGGACGCTTGGTCTAAGCAAGTATTAGGTAGTGTAGTATAGGTATACATAATGCCTTCTCGCTCACCGTGGCTCCGTAATACGCATACATACAAACATACATACGTATGACGCTTGAACTAAACACCAAAGCAAGTAATAGGCAGTGTAGTATACATACTACAATACTCACTATACTAGCGTGGCTCAGCAGTACGCAGCCACACACATATACGCATATCAACATATGTCTCTTTTTAGTGTCGCTTTTTCATTTCATCGAGTCTCAAATCACTCCCAACGATTCTAAAGAAGTTTTCACTTCAAAAATTATGCGAATATTGCATAAAGTAAAGTAATTTAACAACTAAAACAGCGGCAATAGAAAGAATTCTTAACTGGCATCCAATCAAACTAATAGTAAGAAACTCATCCAAAAGATCTGCTCTACAACTGAAGGTGTCAGGACAGTTCTCACAGAGGCCTTCTGATCACAGCAACATTCTGGAAAAGGTAAAGTCCAGACTACGCAATTCTACAAGTTAAATTTTGGCAAAAAGCCTAGCATCATTATAGAGCAAAATGGGCGGCAAACAGGTGACATTTTTAGACTTGACTTTAGCAAGTTTTCAAAAACAACAAAAAAAATTAACAATTGTAAAAGTTATCGCTGTTTGTGTGGAGCCCGTTTCTCCAGAAGTCCCTTGCGGCGATCATCACAAGTCCTTGGAGATCCATCTAAAATCAATCGGGCAAGAGAATTTAGTTTTATTAATAGATAATCTTGTGCTTGATCGAAGCTTTTTTTGTTTTTTTAAATTAACAATATGGCGGTCTCAAGAAATATTTGTTCAGATTCTAGAGAAAAAAACCGATAATTAATCGTTAAAAAAAATTTAATTTTTTGAAAAAAAAAAAGTTCGATCAGCACGAGTATTTTATGTTTTTCAAAAACAGTATAAATTTTATTGAAATCTGCGAAGCGGTTTTTAAGTTACAGTGATCACCAGTTCAAAAAACATAGTTTTGAGAAAAACGCATTTAAAGTTTTGCTATCGAGCTCCGGAGCGCCCGAGCGCCCTTTGTTAATTGATTAATTAAATAACTCAAAAAGATTTGTCGGATTCACTTCAAACATTCACACAATATTTTTAAGATGTTATACTTTAAGAAATATACAATTTTTTGGAGTTCTGACCACCTCTAACCCCATAAATCGTGAACATTTTCGTGCAACGATTTTCTATTATCTTTTACTTGACTTTTGGAGATGAGACACCATTGCGAACAATCTCACAGTTCTTATAGTAATATAAGAAAATGCAAAAAAATATTCAATTTTTTGAAAATTCTGGCTACCCCTAACCGCTTTAATCGCTAGATCTTAGTGTTTAGATCCCTATTACTAAAATATTTCCTTAAATTGAATACAAATACACATATTTTAAAAGGATTACATATACAAAACTTACATTTTACTTACAGCAGTTGTTGTTCCCGTCAGTAATTCCTGGAATTTAGATCCGCTTAATAGCCTTTGACGTCCATGCCGTCGCATTATACCAAAGTAAAACCACTCAAAACTGCCATGGAGTGGAGGATTCCATCAACTGTTGCAGTTAAGGTGCCTTATGTATGGGTATGTGTTATGTATGTGTGTGCTCGTATGTATGATATTCAGCTATTTTCTTTTGAATGTTGCGCCGCATTATTAGGTAAATAAAATTGACAAAGCGTCAATATAATGGCGCATTAAGTAAACAAACATGCCACAAAAGGGTTTTCATATGCAATCGAATGCAATATTCGACAGAATGAACGTCAAGTCCTTTGAAATTGTTGAGTGGCTGAAATTTAACGCTAAAAATGAAACAATTGAAGACATGATTTTCAACAATGGATACACTTGTTTGCATTGTATACGTGTATATATGTGTGTTTGTGTGTGTGTAAGTATGAGTACATTGGCATGCTGGCATAGAAATCCAATCAAAGGACAATAAAAATTGTTTGGTCATTATGGCTTTGATGAATACGCACGAAAAGGATTTCAAATCGATTTGGTAGATACGTAAAAGGATTCACGAATGGCAATAGACATTGTCGGTATGTTTGTATGTGTAGGTATATAAGTATGTGTAAGCATTTCATTTTCAATGCCTTTCTCAGGTGCGTATGTAAATAATCCCTTGGGTTGTGCAAACGGCACGAGAATCAGCGGGAGCGCTTTTGTTAATGCTACTGGCCAGTTAAATGTGTAGCCTGTCCGGCTACCAAAAGTGGTAGGAATGATCAAATATTTGGCATGAAAACGAGTAAAAAATGCAACATTCTAAATGCGAATATTCAAACTCAATTCAAATTTTACCTTTCACCCGACAACCATCAAACAGTCGCACACTTCGGCTGATCTTTGTACGCCAGCTAAATACCCAGCAGGAAAGAAGTAGTGAAATAAATTTCTGTTTTCGAGTAGGTGCGATAATTACACGCGTGTGTGTGTTACACTAACACTAGGGTACAAATATTTTCTTCCAAATACTCCACTAGTATACAAATATTTTATTCAACCAAAAATAATTTTCAAATATAAACTATTTTCGAAGAAGCTTAAAAATGTGTTGATTTTTGAATTATAATTCAATTGGCCTTATCTGCATTTTTCCAATTCAAGAGAAGGACCTAGAAAACAGATATTTTACCTATATCTCGAAAATGTTTTTTTGAAAAAAAAAACCAATGTAGTCCAAAAAAAAAACATTTTTTAAGGAAGTTCGATACTTATGTATATCCCGCTATCTTGAGGACAAAAATCAGGAAGTCAAATGAAATAAATAAATACTTAACTTAGGTCGGTGCATCTTGGTGTCCCACAAGGATCCTTCCTCGGTCCGCTTTTATTTTTCTGGTCTCGTAGAGGTAACTTCTGAGTTCTGTCTGCTTTCTCTGTTTGGACTACTGAAATTCTTTATTTTTAAATGCGTCTAAATCATTTGTCTTACCTGTATGTAATAGTGTAATATTTGTTGAAAATATTCGTAAGCAGTGGATTGGCCATAGTTCCCTTAAATTTGTGGATAAAGTGAGCAATTTAGGATTCTTTCTGAACTCTAAGCTTACATTTGGTGATCATCTAAAAGGGTGATTAGGAATGTGCCCGCCAAACTGCGAAAACTGATAGTATTAGCTCCATCTAACCAGCTGAAACCAAGCGTAGCTTACTGCCACTTATCACCTACTCAAAGGTAAAATGGATTCAGCATCGCTACGTATATGAGATCGGTAGATATCGTCATATTCCTGTTTGGCGAACTAGAATACTTGGCTGTTGCCTTGAGAATTATTTGTCTGCCAGGAATTGTATTTTCATGGACGAACTCGTAATGAAGAAGACCCCTACTTATTTATTTGATAAACTAATATCAATAAGATCATGCAGACACCATAATCTTCTTCTCCTTCTTAACGGGGGGGTAAGGGATAAACGCTAAAAAAAAACACTTTTTTCATGAATTTATTGTAGCGAAACGGTTCAAGTCAGTTTATTAAAAGTTGTTGCATATTATAAAGTAACATTTCAAGAGTATTTGATAAAATTTTCATGTAAAAATATTGCAAAATGAGCGAATGAGAGCACATTTACGTAGACGTAATTTTGGTAGTCGTTTGAAGTAAAAAGTGATTTTTGACGAAAAAATGCCGCCATTTTGTAGGTGTAAAACCACCTTAATATAAAAAAAAATGGCGAAAAAAACGTTGGGGGGAGGTTTTTTATATGTAAAATATGTGTGCAAAATTTCAAAAGGATCGGTTGAGTAGTTTTCAAATGCCAATGACTACGCACTTTAAAAAAAAAGGTTCGAGAAAACCGCGTTTAAAGTTTGTAACGGACTACGCGCGCAACTGCTGCGTCTCGGCAGGTGTTTGAGGCGGCTCGGCTTTATGCTCTATAACTTAAAAAGTTTTGCTCGGATTGACTTAAAATTTTAACACGGTATTTTTGAAATGTTTTACTACAATAACATGCAAAAAAAAAAATCGATTTTTATCCCTTACCATACTAATATTCCCGCATCTTACTTAGTACTTATTAGCTGTTACTTATTAAAAACACCTTAAGATCTATCAGACTTGAACTATTATCTATTCTAGCGCAATATCGAAAAGACAACAAATCCAAATGGTGCCGGATTCTAAATCCTCTACTAGTGGCTTTTCCTGCTAGTAGAGCTCCCGTGTAAGTGCATGAATTCTTTAAGTTTTTCGTTTGTAATTTGTTGTACTTCATGCGACCGCAACAACACGCATGTACAACACTTCCTTCTCCTTGGCTTTTGATGAAATTTTCCGAAGACTTTTTTTACTATTGAGCACCGAAGCAAACCTTAGTTTTTAGTTAAATTTGTATACTTTTTTTTCAAGTGCGGGCGTTACACTTGAGCGCGCGAAACGCAAATATGTAATTTATGCAAAATATCGCAGCTCAAGCGCTGCTTATTGAAGATTCGGATCGCTCAATGGGCTGTTTAAGCGAAGTTTATTATTTAAGCGGAAGAATTCTTTGCCTGGTCTGCTTGAAAAATATCCATTCCGATGCCTTATTTGTTGTAGACCTATCATAAATCACTTGTGGTAGCAGCTCTTTGCGTTTTAAAGCGATAAGCGCCAAAATATGGTGGCAGGCAGAAAAACAGTGGAACAATTTAAAAATAAGTTTAGTTAGATTTAAAAATTATCATTAAAATCATGCAAATGTCATTTTGTAGTTAAGCTTTGCTTCTTCTTTACAAATTTTTGTGCGTAAAAAGTCTTTTGAAAAGGTTGAATGGGTGCACAAATGTAAGTGTTGAATAATCCAATCTAATCTGCGTTCATCGGCATAAAAAATTAAGTCGAAAATGTTAATTTTGAAGTATATTCGGTTTTGTTAACTTTTTATTGCCAATAGCTTTGAAGAAAAAATGTAGAGCTGAAAGTGTTGACAAAACCGGATAATGTGCGGATTTAAAAAGCTCGTATCTAAATAAGGACAACGCAAACTCTGCATAAAAACCAGCAGAGTTTCCAAGAACGTCTTACATAATTTAGAATAATTGACATCTGTGACGCTTCTTACTCACGAGTTATTTGGGCTTGGGTTAACCACCTCATTCTACTTTCCACATTGAACAATCCATTATTCCATTACTAAGGTCTGTTATGGCTTTTGGCTGCGAAAATATGTTCCGATAGTAGCTTTTAGTTAGTCATGTGAAACTAACGCTAGTGAACATTATTGAAAATGATCGGTCGTTTTCGACATAATATCGATAAACTATTTTCGATGAGCAACTTCAACAAATTTCGATTAAAAATCGGAACTTTTCGAAAAAATATCGATATTTCTCTATAATTTAAACTAATGCAAATAAAAGAAATAGTAAAGAAGTTATCGATAATATTCAATAAGCAGTATTTTTCAATAAAATATAAATATTTTTCAATAATTTAAGCTAACTAGCAAAACTTTATATATACATATTTATATTTCCGATAAAATATCGATAATTGACGATAAACTTTCGATAGTTTTCGATAAAATAACGTTAAACTTTCGATGGTTTCCATAAATAATAAAAAACTTTCGATAGTTTCCGTAAAATAACGAAAAAATTTGGATAGTTTTCCATAAAATATCGATTAATTTCGATAAAATGTCGATAGTTTTCTTAAATGTCCATTAATTGCGATAGTTTTTTATAAAGTATCGATTAGTTTCGATAGCCTTATAAAATATCGATGATGTTCGATAAAATTTCGATAGTTTTCCATAAAATATCGATTACTTTGGATAAAATTTCAATAGTTATCCATAATATATCGATAGCTTTCGATAGCTTTTGAAAGTATAAAATAGCGACTAAATTTTTTTATAAACAATATTTTCCATGAATTATCGATAGTTTTCGGGTGACAAAGAATGGCAGAGAAATAAATAATTAGTAAAAAAATTCATTTTATAGAAGTAAGTAAATGTTTTATTCAGAAATATTGCTTAATGTACTAGTTTTTATTTCACATTTCTGATCAAATATCGATAGTTTTCGATTAAATATCGATAGATTTCCATAAAATATCGATAAATTTCGATAAACTTTCAATAATTTTAAACAATATAAAGAAATGACTATATTTTTCGACGAACTAAAGTATCGATAATTTTCCGTGGTATAAGCTAATGGTAAAGAAATAAATAATTAGCGAGACAATTCATTTTATACAAGTAACTTAACATTTTTATTTAAAAATATTGCCTTATCACCTATTTTGGGCTTAACTTAAACATATATTGGGATGCCAATGATGTTGTTGGCTTACATAAAAATATACCTAGTAGCTTCTAATATATGTATGTATGAGACTGACATACCCAGGCAGTATGTCTTATGTAATTTGATATCAAAATCACAAAAATTCATAAAACTATTTTTGCGTGGTAACATTTTTTGTCTGGATTATTTTTAAATTTTTTAGAAGACGGCTCGGCATAAAACCGTATGCATACGTTGTTATAACAGAGACAAAGAGCATCCAAAAAACATAAAACAGCCGAAGAAAACTTTACTATTACATTTTTTTTTATACTTTGGGAGGTAGATAATCGAATTGTATACGGAAATTATAGTGACTTCTTGAGATAGCAACTTTTTTATTCTCTTACCTAGTGTAAATATTTTTTTTTTAACTTGATTTTCTCAAAAAACTGCCGTTGGAGGATAATAACATATGAGATAACTCTGGCTTTTCTTAGAATATTTACATAGGAAAATCTGACGTGGCAGGTTTGTGGAGTTTAACTTTTCTTAGCTTCTACCTTATTTGTGGTATAGTTCAAAAGGTTTTCAGATATTCACATAAATATTTCAAAGTAAGAGGCAAACAAGTTTTACCATCATACCTTTGATAAGCTAAATTAACCAACCGCCACGCATTTAATGTAAAGATGGAAAATTCGCATAAATCTGTAACAAGCAGCAGCTCCTACTGACGAGCAAAGGCAAGGCAAACCAAACCTACTCAGCACATCGGCCATTAAGTATTCTCGCTATAGCAGAAAAGCTCATTGAAAGTGTGATCAAGCCTCGGCTGGCTGCAGCCGTATATAACGCCGGAAGCCTATCCACAAGACACCACGGATTTAAACGCAGAAAGTCTACAAAAGAAGCAATCGAAACTGGCATAAACAGCATAGGAGCAGCGCACCAGGGCAGTATTCAATCCAGAAGCATAGTCCCTTTGCCACCATAAACGTGAGGACCGCTTTTAATGCCGTAAGATAGGTGGAAGTTACAAGCATCGTCTATCAAACCCAAGAGGGTTCTCGATGTACAGACGTCACTTACGGAGTGGCATAAGGATCGTTTCTCGGTCCCGAATTGTGGAACATTAGTTATGACGGGATATTAAAAAGAGAAATGCCCGATAGTACCTCTCTAATAGGATACGTAACGATGATATCGCCGCAGTCATCAGAGCACAAAACTTTGGAGAAGCTTAAAGAAAACTGAACCAAGTAATGATACGAACACAAACGTTGCTAGATTCATGTGGCCTCAAATTAGCCACAGAGAAAATGGAGATAATAATTCTAACCAAGAAGCATATCCCGTTAGGAGTTAGCTTCCAAACTTGCTCAAACACGCTAATCACAAAATGGTTCTAAGGTAGCTAGGCATAAGACTGGACTCAAGACTAACCTGCTGGGCCGAAATAAAACACGCAGCAGAGAAAGCCACTAAGATGGCACTCCTACTAGTTATACTGATGGCTAACATAGGGGACCACCCTAAAGGAAATAATGGTAGCTATGCTTTCCTTTTCAATTGTCTACAGTTCTTATCTTATACGGAGCTGAACTGTGGAAAAATGCGTTAAGGCCAAATCAGCGGTGTAAGCTCCTAGCATCGGTATAACTAACGGCTGCTCTGAGAGTTATGTCTGTGAGTGATAAGTGATGCAATACCGATTGACTAACCTGCCTTCGAAAGGAAATAAAAAGCAAGCGTGCAGAGCACGAAAAATAAGACGAATCGCTAAGGTTATAGCAAGACCGTTGGAGAAACGAAAAATCATGCACAGTAGGAACTTCGGTGAAGTAAAATTTTATATAACCCAAAGTACGAAGATAACGAAACTGATGCTGAACACACCTTTTTCCAATCCACGCGTTGGACGCAGGAATAGACTAGATTTGTGGGGGGTTGGACAAGTCCAAGCACTCAGTTAGGAAGGTCATTGTAGTTCACCCAGAAAGTTTACGGGGGAGCAATAGAGAGACAGGATAGATATAGTATGGATGGTACGACTGAAAAATTGGTTTGAGACCACTCTTGCGCGAAGTTTTTAGATTCATTGATGAATAATAAGAGGTCCGAAAGAGGAAGAGTATATACTTTGCCCATACTCAAAACATCGCAACCCAACAGGCTAAGTCTGATTCTAGAGAAAGCCGGACAGCTACCGAGAAAATGCTCGGCAGTGTCCTCATTTTCACGATAAGACAGGCTTATTGGGCCCCCAATGATTCCCATGGTAGCCATATGCTGAGACCACAAGCTTTGATTACACCTAAAAGTACTCTCAGTTTCTTTTGGCTATCTATGTTTCAGAAGAAAGGTTGCTAATTTCCTGTTTGTTTCTCTGGATACAGACAACCGAGCGAAGATCTTGCAATGAGAAAGACGGAATGCCACTCTGAAGCTATGCGAAAACGTTTCCAGGGTGTGGGCGACGGTTCCAAAAGAGGGAAAGATTTTTAGTCTCCGGACATACCACTGCTGCGACGGCAAATTTGATGATGCGTTAGGCATTTTAAATCTCCTCATTCGCGAAAAACCAAAACAATGCAAAATAAAAAATTCATTTAATTCACGAAATTCGCATTTTTGTGCTCTGTGCTCATGTAGAGCCATTACAAAGTACACATTTCTGGGCTCTCTTGTGAGAACTAAAATTTAGCGTGAGTCTGTGTAAGGCATCAGATATTAGAACAGTCAACCAACTCAAATCTTTCGCAAATTTTGTGGTATTGAGAAAAACGGCCCACTGTACAATTTTAGTCAAAATGCGCACCACTTTTGATAGCCTCTTTAAGAACTTCACAACTCTTTTGCTTAAATCGTTTACATATCCTTTTTAAGCACCACAACTATATACACACACACACACAGACACATATATGTGTATAAAGGTTAAAACTTTTATGCGTAAATAATTTTTGCCTCACCGCCTCCTTCACCTCGCTGACACCTGCCCGCTCGCCTTACCCACACATGCATGGTCTGTTACGCGCCAAGGGGTAATTACAGTTCATGATTTATGGAAACGGCCGCCATAAGGTTCTTGACTAAAGCTAAGAATTCTCCACTCCACCACGACTGAACGGCGCAGTTGCCCTTTCGATGATGCACCAACACTTGTTCTTGTAATTATTTGGTTAATTTCGTTGTTGTTTTGTTGCACGCATATACCTCAACAGCAATCGATCAGTTAGGCTCGATACGCCGCCCATTTTGGCCGATGGGGCGCGCAGGCGTACGTGGGCAAGCCGAAGTGGCAGCAGTGGCGTTGGAGGTGGCAGTAGCCTCGTGCATTTCCGACGCGGGCAATACAAACCAAAACCAAAAAAAGAAGCAAAGTAAAAGCGCGAAGGAAGTGCATACGGCTCAAAACCGCAGTGCGTGTCTGGCATCCGCAGCGACTGCTAAGACGCGGTGGCGGCGGCGACCACGCATTCGCGTTTGCATATGCCGTTGTTTATTTATGCAAGCATGTAAAATTAATAAAAATAGTTCATAAGAACATAAGTGCACACACTTAGCGCTCGTCATCGTTGTCTGCTGCGTTGTGTCCACTTTGCCGCTCGCAAAATTTTCGTTTATTCCTGCGCTCTATGGATTGCGATAAGACACGTTGCTGCTGCTGCTGCTCCTACTGCTGTCTGACATCTTGATTGTTGCCCTCAATGCAAGGAGAAAACAAAACGAATACCGTCAAGAGCAACAACAATGCGAAATTAATTTTGTTTTATGTGCAAAATCCACATAATCCATCAACTAACATCTCAGACATTGGCTACGTGCCGTCGCATTTCAATTGCAGATTTTCCAATAGCCGCTTGAGCTGAGGTGTCTTTGAGGTGATGTGCCGCCGCCGCCGCCTTCGTACCTGGTGCTGAATGTGGTGTATTTTCTTTTTTAATTTTTTATTTGGCAAACGTGTGCCAAATCACTTGCTGCGAGCAATGCAAAGCAGCACAGGCGCGTTGGCTCGCCATTCATAAAATTTTATTTGGCGTTTAAGTGCAATTTTGTATAGGAAAAAAATAATTATGCTCCAATGACACTGCGGCTGCACCTGGTCCAAAAAGTGTGAGATGCACGCACGGAATTGAAGTGATTAATTAAAATGTTGAATGAATAAGCGGAGGAGCATAAATTTCAAAAATTGGAAATTTTTTATATTTTTTTGCATGAAAGTATGCTGCACTTAAGTATTGAATTTTGAATACTTTGCAAAAAAGTATGGAAGTATTTACATGATAAAATTTTCTTAGAAATTGAGTCAAGAATTCGTGCGGAAATTCCTTCATACTTTTCTGTGACTTAAATCGATCTGTTCGATTCTAGTGAACTAAGCTGATTTTCTCCTACACTTTCTAAAAGCCTCTTACCGCATTATAGCTACGGTGAAAGAGTGTTCAAAAAGTACTCCACTGTCTCATGCTCCTCCAAGCAGGTGCATCAAAGAGAGCTGTCATGTAACATATACTGATCTTAGTCTAC
>JAYXIM010041783.1:0-157240 GCA_037575425.1 Anastrepha fraterculus | reverse complement strand
GACTAAATATTTTGTATTCTAGATGTTGGGATGAATGAACTAGATTTTGGTGCCACCTACGAGTATATGGGACCACCTCTTTATTCGGCCTCCGTAGCCAAATGGGTTGGTGCGTGACTACCAATTGGAGCTCAGAGAGAACAAAGGTTCGAATATCGATCCATTCACCGTAACTGTCGCTCCAGCTGCATTTTCAAAAAACTAAGTCCAATGACTCCGCCGGACTATAAACCGCACGAAACAGTCACACTTTGATGATAGAGAGGCTTTTCAACAAAACTTTTGATTTTCTAAGCCCCAGATTCAACAATTTTGCTTGTTGACGAAGCCTCCACCTCTGTGGGCCTCAACACTTAAGATAATTTTTCGATGGAATTCTGGATCATTTTCATGCATTTAAACGACCCAATCAGCAAAGACACGACGTTGTCGGCCTGCTTGAGTTCTTGTGTTAACTGGACTTTA
Source organism: Anastrepha fraterculus (assembly GCA_037575425.1). Classification (NCBI taxonomy): domain Eukaryota; kingdom Metazoa; phylum Arthropoda; class Insecta; order Diptera; family Tephritidae; genus Anastrepha; species Anastrepha fraterculus. The sequence continues at coordinate 156,775 of JAYXIM010041783.1, read as the reverse complement.
TTAGCCTTAAGACCCAAATCTTTACCCAAAATAGGGTGTAATGACGTTTGTGGAATGTCTAATTCCAAAGAACGGCGAGGAATGGTGTGAGATAGATATCCTGAGAGCGCTGTCCAAATTAAAGTCTAACGCTGAAGCAGATGATGGAGTCTTGCTAAAATACATCCGTGTAGTTATTCAATATATAAGCGGTCCTTTTACCCATATAGTAAACCATTGTTTTATGAGTTCATGTTTCCCAGCAGTCTGCAAAGAGGTGGGTCCTTTTTTTAAAGTAAAGTCTGTGTGAGTAAGCCAACAACGATTCCAGAGCTAAAATATAACGTTCGCTTCGAGATTGGCTGAACTCGATTCGAAAATGAGTGAGCTAGTCCTTGAAAATTGTAATTCTTGTATGAGAATTAATTAAAATTATGCAATATTGAATAAAAGTATTGAACACATAACAGAAGTGAAACTTTCAAGGCAGGCAAAGAAAGAGGAAGAGACCCGAGAGAGAATGAGAGAGAGAGAGAAAGAATATAATAATATCTAAATAAATTCACAGCATTTGCATAGAATACATATAGACAAAATTTACAAAAAACGGAGAAGGATCGACGAGTGTAGGTAACAACGGCAACGGCACAAATTACCGCAAGGCAATACCAATAAATCCGACGCCGGAATGGATAGCACTTTATAGTACGCACAAGCACTAGCCAGAAACGGAAATAAGCGGGGAAAAGTAGGTACCAAAAAAAAAACGCCAAAAAAATTGGGACCAAAATACGCCCCAAACAGTAGGCACCAAGGAAATATAACGCCAAAAAAGTAGGCACCAAAAATATATTTCCTACAAGTTTGCACCAACAAACAAGCGCCAAAAAGTAGGCAGTGTTATTTTTCACTAGAAATTAGCAACCATAAGGAAAAACTCAGTTAGAATAACTTAAATTGTATCTAAGGTATAGCTCTCTCTCTCTCCTTTTCCTTTACGTTATATCTTTTTTCTCTCTCGCGGAACGAAAATGCCCAAAACGTTGCAGGGCCTTGAAATTTTACTCTCCATTCTCGCTCGTCCAACGATGCTTAAGAAGTTTTATTTCAAAAATTCTTCATTTTAAAACCCCATCTAGGCGTGTCTTTTGAAAGACCCTTTAAAAACAATAATTGAGTTTATTGTTTTATGGTTAAACCAGGCTTGAGCTCACACAATAAGAGTATGAAAATTCGATATTTGGAGGCCATTAAGATAGTTTAAATCATAAGCTACTACATTGTAATTGCAATTTCATTGCAACAATTTGGTTTTTATTTAGGTTTCCACCAAATTATTTTTCTATCGCTTCTAATTTTAAACATAACATTTGGCAATGAACGAGAAATACTAAAAACCACCAATTGAGCATTTCTTATTTAAGCGGAACGTGAATCGTATTGTTAATTATTTGTTTTGGGGTCTATGATCTCACTGCTAGTGGAAGTGTTAAATATAAATCGCTTTCAAAATAAAAATAAGTGTATTTTATTTTCAAAATATGTACAGAGAACAATTTCATAACAAATATTCACTATTCAAACTCTTTGTTGACCACCCTAATGTGCATAGAGATATACATATAACCATCTGCAAATATGTATTAATATTTCTTCTAAATAACACACAAAATGCACACTTTGAAATGGCGGGTCCCCAGGAAACGGTGTTAGCGTTCGAAGAAACTGTCAAAGAAATAAATTATAGTGTTTACTATTTTCAAAACAAAGTTTAAATTTCAGGCTTACTTCAACCACATTTTATATCACATCGCTTGCTCGCCTCTAGTTTTATATATTCTACTATGTTCCGCGATGTCGCAACTTAGGCGGGGGCAAGATAAAGGCAGAGGTGATAATCGATGCACTCTTCACACTTCTCCTTCCACGTAATTCCATAAAATATGCGTAGTCTTCTGTTATTTTACTGAACCGATGGGGAAACGGTCGCTATATTTTAGCAGCTTGAATAGATTTTTATCGAACCTTGGTATAATTTGTGTGACAATTGAGTTCCATAGGCAATCTGTGACTTCAACTAAGTCGATTGGAGCCAATGCCTGCAGGCTGAGTGGGATTCTGTTCTGTTTTTGGCTAGCTTATCCATAGTATTCAGAGGTTTTTCTATAATCAGAAATCCATATCACCGCGTATTATACCAATAGGCCAGCTCATAGGTTCAATAGCTAACTTCAAGAAAATATATAATATAGGGTTGTTAAAAGTTAACGGCAGCGCCAATTCTTGTATTGGCGCCGAAAGATGGTATTGGTAGACAAAGGCTTTGCATAAGTGAAAACTCCTGAACTCGAATTTTTCCGCTTACTAAGAAATGTATAAGTAGGTAAGGATGGCTCTGAACTTTGTGTCTAAGTCCGTCAAAAGTTTTAATGTATAAATTCAGAGATTTGGTTTATACCAATCTGAGATCGCTCCAAAGGTGAGTGGCTTTCAATCTACTTTCATACGAGATAGTCTAAGTTTTCAATACCAATTTCAATTCAATTTATTCAGCTTATGGTGTTATAAAATTTCGGGCAAAGTACAAATTCAAAGAAGAGGATGTAAAGATGCAAGAATGTACTTAGGGACTAAAATATATACAATACTAAAACGAAGACAAAAACAATTTTTTTTTTTTGTTGTGGGCAAAGGAGGATAAAAGTGTCAGAAACATTACGATTGGTGCCAATGATATCTGGGACATGCACCCACTGAAACAGAGCTTTTCTATTCGGCTGACTTCCAACCCCGGACCGCATTTGCACTACATCGAGAGTGGAGCTATCAACCACAAAAGAAATCTGCGTCCATGTTCCATACATATGGTGTGTGGAGGTTATACAGTAGTTTATTGATAGTTTTCATTACTTTCGCTATGAAGCAAATGAAACTTCAACAGGGTACGATAACGTCATGTGCATTGCCGTCTTGTCTGCGTATGATATGGTCGGCAGTCGTTAACTCAAGCGTCTGTAATTGTCCTCGGTACGTCTTAGACGACCTCCTCTGGAACACTGTTCCACTTTCAATTCAGCACTTATCCGGAAATTTGGTGTGATCAGACGCGGTCCAGGTCATTGATAATATTTAGGTCTGGCTGCCGCAACTAAAACAGCTCTCTTGTTCGGCTTTCTTCGTCCTGCTTGGGTAACGTACACAATATTTGTTTGGCAACCTTGCATAAAGCATCCAAACAATGTTTTGAAACGCACTTACTGCCAATTAAATTTGTCTCACTTGGCTGTCTTCCAAGGATCGGGGCTAACTTCTCACATTCTTTAGCGAATCTTGTATAGTAGAAGAATACGTGTCGCGCGTCTTCAAACTCCTCTGGACAGGTAGGTCAGTGTGGTGAAGCGGGGAGACTAAACCTCTCCAGATAATACTGGAAGTAGCCGTGTCCGCACAGCATCTGAGAGAGGAAGTAATCGACTTCTCCGTGTCTTCGTCGTAACCACTTAGCAAGGTTAGGGTTGAGTTCATGTGTCCAGTGGTCTTTAGAAGAAAAATCCCATATTCGCTGCCATTCGTTAAGTGACGCAATTCGCTGCTCCAACTTTTGGTCGCTTGTTGGTTTTGCATCTTGCCTTGCATAGAGACGGTTTAGTTCACTCTCTCGGATATCCAGTGGGATTTAAGAGACCGTAAAGAAAAGTTAATATCTAATGCCTAGAGTATCAAACTAAACCCAACAAATGCTCGAGAAACTGCAGAAAAAGAAAGTTAAGATTCTAGTAGCAGGTAAATTTGAACACAGTCCATCAGATTCATATTAAAACATATCTCCTTATGATAGTCTGGGCAATCAATCAATCCAGAGACACGTTAAAAAAAAACATAAGGAAGTGTTCATTTAAATGTGTAACCGGCGCTATGAGAAAAAACAGCATGAATAATTTGAAAAATATGGATTACATCAGTTTTGCATTTCTTAATCATTTAAATAACATAAATTTATAATGCAATTATGCCAAATCCTTCTCCACTTGATCTTTCCTCTATATCTCTTACCACCAGCTGGTACCGCATCGAATACTTTCAGAGCCAGAGCATTTGTATCCATTCGGACGACATGACCCAGCCAACGTAGCCGCTGGATCTTTATTCGCTGCGCTATGACTATGTCGTCGTAAAGCTCATACAGCTCATCGTTCCATCGTCTGCGATATTCGCAGTTGCCAACGTGCAAAGGTCCAAAAATCGTGTGCAGAATCTTTCTCTCAAACACTTCAAGTGTCGCTTCATCGGATGTTGTCGTCGTCCACGCTTCTGTGCCATACGTTAGGACGGGCATGATGAGAGTCTTGTAGATTGTTAGTTTTGTTCGTCGAGAGTAAAAGTCCTTCATTTACAAAATATTGCCTACGGGATCTCAACAAATTAAATTTTTTATAAATTCTCAAACTGCGAGGAAATATCAAAACAACTAATATTATTTCGAACGTGCAAACTAGCATTGCATTCATCCTTTCGTGTTCTTCTCTTTAAAAGTTCTATTATTTTTCACTCACAATTCATACTAACTGTAATTTTCCGGCAATTCATATAACTGTAATTTTTAACTTAATTTATGAGAATTAAGTTTAATTCTCAATCCGCAGCCGAATGGGGTTGGTGCATGACGACCATTCGGGAGTGTGTAGGTTCGAATTTCATGAAACAGTGAAATGATAGACAACGTTTTTGTTTCTAATAGCAATTGCCCCTTGGCAGGCAATGGCAAACCTCCGAGTGTATTTCTGTCATGAAAAAGCTACTCATAAAAAATCATTTGGCGTTCGGAGTCGGCTTAAAACTGTGGGTCTCTCCAAATGTAGGGCAACATGAAGACGAGCACGCCAAATTGGAGAAGGAGTTCGGGCAAACACCTAACAGAAGTGTACGCGCCAATTATTTATTTATTTATTTTATAAATTTCCTAAGATAATTCCGAATAAAGCCGTGAATCCCGGTTAACGTCACTGTCTGTCTAGGTTATTAGATACCAGAGTTAGGAGGAGGAAGATTACATCTTGGTGACAAATCAATTTTCTATTTCTGTGAATATTTCCAACTTATTCCACTAGCTGCCACTGTTGTAGTAAGGATTTCCAAATTGCCTCCGAACTGATCTTTTAAATATTTCTTGTTTGTTATAATTTGCAAGGAGGCCTCATGCAGGTTTCGTAAATACTAAATAATATTTTTCGATCCCTATACGCCTTCGTGCAGCGCAATTTAAATGGATACTTGTGTGCAGAGTGTGTACAAACACATCATTGATTTAGCCTCATTTTTTGTGGAATCCTGTGGGTAAATACAAATTTTTCGATTGATTTCCTACAAATTTTCATTTTAAGCAAACGAATTTTAATAGATACTTTCCTCCGTTAAGTAAATATTCTGTTTCATTTTGAGTACTCTCAACTATGCACCTAAATACATGCATACATTCTGTCAAAAAAGTACTGAATATTGATTATCTACAAGGCAGGAGGTAATACAAATTTAAAAAGCAACTCATGTGGCATTTAAGAAAAAAAAAATACGTAGAAGGAGGCCGGATTTCTGTAAAAGAAACAGTTGTACTTGCCCCGCGATAATTCTCCAAACCCGTAAGTTAATTTTGGAATGAATTTCTAGCCAAGAACACTAAAAAATTATCTGAAACGCTTCATGCTGATTAATAATAATTTCATATTGACTTTTACTGTGAAAGCCAGTGAGGTACTGGTAGCTAACGGGTTAAAGAAGTTTTCTGAAAAATCAAAACGAGGTATTATGATATTATTACGATGTGTCATCAATAATAAAACCCCAGCCACAATCCGACAATCTATCATTTTCTGAGTTTCCAGTTCAATATTGAAAGAAAATTGAGGGTAATTCTATTTATAAATAGATCGAAATGCAGTGACAATTGTGTAGCTGTTTCCATGAACTAAACTTGTATAGTGCAAAAAAGATAAAACAAGCTGGAAGAATAGGATGGTATATTTAGGTACAATTAGATCATTCCTGCGAGCCGATTTTGTGAAAGAAATTCCCATAAAGATAGTTAGGAGTCTTGTCCAACACAAGTCGGAATAACAAAATACAATTCCTCGCTTTGATGTATTCAGATATTGCACATCTCAGTAACCACAAGCTACAGTTGGAGATATGCTGATATCTCTTTATCATATCACATGGTGAGTAACTTGACTAAATACTATGTACATCAATTTCGTGAGCAGATTGAGAGTTCTACCTACTGTAGACTAGTTTGGATTCGCACATTTTTGGTAATATGAAATGTATTACAAGTAGGCCTGATTCTAAGTTAGAAAATGCATCGAAGCCACTTTTTGTTAATCAGATTAGACTCAAGAGATTTGAGTTTACTCGCCAGCAAAGCAGATTTATTGAGTTCAAGCACGAAACGTTTTTACTGTTGTTGGGTTGTCGACCAGGCACATCCAATAATTTCTGAAAGTGACTTCAAATGAAGTGAAAATGTCGAAAAATAAATAAAATCAATAGCTCAGGATATTGTTTTATTGTTAAACCGTCCTTGAGCTCTCATAATAAGAACAGGAAAACTCAAAAAGTTCCTTGGCAGTCAGAAAACCGCTAACTTTCGCGAAAAAATTTAACTGTTGTTGAAATGCTAATTTAAAATGGCATGGCAAATGTTGTTGAAATTGCAGTTTTTGTATTGAAATTAGGGTTCAATTTAAAACGAACGGTATGATAAAGATATGGCTGCATTCGAAAAGTGTTCCAAGGAATATGGTAGAGTTCAATACTCGAAAATTATTGTTCGAGCCTTATCAGAAATGCCACTCAATTCCTCTAAAAAAGCTACGCCAACTGCTCTAAAAATATTGACGTTTCAATAAAAATTAAAAATAAAAAAATTAAGTGAGAACTTTAGTTTTTAAGAAAATCGAGATTCTAGACTTAGATTTTTGTCGGGAATTGTGATGTGATAGGAAATTTTTGTGTATGCGTTCTTATTATAGCAATACCAAGGAATAATATTCACATATGTAGTGAATACCGAAGGAATTCCCCCTGCAGACATTTGCTAAAGCCTGAGCAACCTTCCAGACGTATCGGTGATGAGATCTAGGTTCAAACACAACTACAACTACTGGACTGGATATTATATGAAAAAAACGTTAAGCGTCATGCAAAGGGAGACTTTTAATTTGCTAAACTCACGACCCCCAAATGTCGTAAGCGGAGTCAACCACCACCTACGAAGAAAGAAAGACGAAGAGACCCGCGTAACTTTTACCTCAATTACGGTCTGGTTTTTGTAGTAGGTTATACTCCTACTTATTCAGAATAGACCCCGACGACCCCGATACTATTCACATGCACTCTCAAACTCACTCAGCTAACCTCTTCCTCTGGACCCAACCCGCGAAATAGCAGGCTTCCTGGGTCTACCCTTAGATGAGTTAGACTATTGGACCGTTTTCAGTTAAAAAAAGCATAAAAGATAATTTCAAACACGATTACTGAAGTAAATTTCGGAAAATGAGTTTGAAAAAGGCTCTGATGATTGGATTATTTGCATCCATAAATGTATTAGTTAGGAAGCGGCCTACTTTGAGGGCGATATAATAAATTTGAAGCAATACTAAATATTTTGTATATGTACTCGTATTCCAGTATTGACAAATTCCAGTTACTTTTTTGACAGAAATTCATTCATGCACATTCGTACTAACTGCGACGGCGCTCACTAGTGATGTCTTCAACTCAAAAGATGCCAACATTTTTGGCTGCTTTCAATGAAATTGCAATTCAAATATTTTTGACTACTGCGCACACATTATTATTATTATTATTTTTCCATAGGCAAATATTCGCCACTTGACGAGCATCTGCCTTAAGAGGTTTGCACTGTACAAAGTGATGCAAATACGTGTATATTTGTCAGTGTCTGTGTACGTACGTAAGTCCAAGTGGTAGTTGTAACTTGTGAATTGGGTGTGGTGATAAGAAGGCGCGGAGTTGTTAGCAACGAATGCAACTAAGTATTTACTTTAAATTTGTTTGTGTGAGAATCAACGTAAGCTCGTGAGTGTGTATGTGTGAACACGTGCTGGTATTCGAAAACGAATGCCATACAGTAAGCAGGGCGCATAGAACTAACTCTTCAAGCTCTGTTTTTTTTTTCTCATGCAATAAACTTGTGTTTGTATGTGTGCATGTGTGTGATTTCGTGTACTTATTTGTACGTTCGTTTGTTCGTGTTTTATGTGTGCAAGTCGTTACGAATGTTACAAATGCAATTTTCTATGACTGCACGCAGTACGGGCACGAGCAATCGGAGCTGCCGATGTGGCAAGGTGGTGCGACTGGGCATCTTGGCGAGGCGGCAAAGCAGCAGCAACAGCAGCAGTACGGCTTGAATACCACTTGGAGGGCTGCTGAGCAGGCTATGCTGCCGTTTGTGGTGGCGAGGCTTCTTACTAACGGGTTACTGATTCAGCTATTGCTAGTGGACTAAATCGACTAACGACAACTTCGCTACCTTGGTTACCTTGTATACCTTTGGCTGGCTGGCTGGTTGTATGGTTGTAAATCTGTATGGCCCCTACAACTGCTCAGGCTGCGGACAGAAGCTTACTGAATCACTTCGCTTGGTTGCTGCTTATTCCGACTCACCTTGCCGTCTTGCGATTTCTTTGCTCGCTTGCTTGCATTACGTGGGCTTGCCTGCTTGACGTTAAGTGCATTTCCTATTTTTCAAAGAATTCTCTAGATACACATACGCGCTTACGCCTACATAAATGCGTGAAATCATATATTTCTACGCTTGCATTTTTGTTACATAAACACAGTACTAATACATAAATGTGTAAATATGTTAACTTGCAAACGTTCACATTTATCGATAAGTTTTGCTGTACCCTGCAGGGAAATCCCGAACTAGAGAAAATAAATTTGTTGAGGAGCATTTTCTTAATAACCTCGGGAGAAGGGCTACCGAAATTGATACAAATCATTCTTATTGACATTGACTTGAGGTTAAGTTGAGTTAAGTTAAGTAGCAATTAACTGTTTTTTTCCTAATCAAGTTGGTCTCCTTGCCGCGGGGATGAGGCTTAAGTGTTGGTTTAGCCCACATATCATGAGGGTTAACCCACCACGCCTTAAGAGGAAAGCTCCACATGGCGGAGGCCAGTCAATCACCATGCGGAGATTATCGTACCGACGACCATCCCACTGTTAGTCCCTAACCTGGTATTCCATCATCCTCTCTCCTGTACCCCCCTAATCCAGGGTGTTACGCGTCACCATGCCGAATGGATGGTTTGCAGCCAGGGGTATCCGACTGTACGGTGTTAACGGCGCCCTTCTGAAACTGGGTCACCTCAGGAGGTAGAAATACCTTGCCATGGTAGAGAGGACTGCCATGGTCGACGTTTCGAGCAATGTGGACGATTATGAAATGAAAAAAATGAGCACAAAAACCTAGCCTCGGACAACCAAGGCAACCCAAAATCAAGACCAAATTCCTCAGGAAGGTCAGGTCTTTCAATTAAAAAGACCACTAACGTAAGCGGAGTAAAGCCTGTGGCCAAGCCAGGGCCTAACTTCCGCTCCGTCCCTTCAGGGACTGCCTCCACGGCAGCGAGACCTCTTACTGGCAACAATCCCAACCCTGTCATAAGACAAGTTGAGGATGACATACCATCTACGTCTGGTGGCAGCAATAGACCCCCTTCGCAACAAAATCCTTGGGAAGCAAGAGCTGCCCTGTCAGAAGACAAGCAGACCATGCTGTCCCCGTCACTACAGGTGGCACGGGAACTCCGAAAGGAGAAACACCCCCACCAATGTCGGCAGCATCGGACCACATAGCTCAGCCAATGGCTTCTAATGTTTGCCCTTCTGGCACAGTCACTGCCTTGCGTAGTACCCACCCCCGGAAGCATATAAGTGCGTCAGAAAGGTATTATCATACTAGACGATCGGCCTTCAGAATCCTGAAGAGACTGAAGGACATTAGAGAAGAGAATCTGACGGAGGAACAGTCAGACTCCAAGGCGTGGGCTGAAGCCTGCATTACCGGACACCGGGAGAAGGTCTAAATGGACTCCGCACGAGGGAAGCGCAAGCGATTGAGTGAAGGGATATCGGCTGAAGCCAAACGAACCAAGATGTCCGCCACTAAGAAGACTAATGTCACGACGAAGTGGTCTTTCGCAGAAGTAGCGAAAGGAAGCCACATACGGGCGGTGATTGATCGCAGTTCCCATAATGGTGCGATCTCTCAAGCAAACTGCGACTTAATAAACAGGAATCTTTGGATGGTGTACAGGGACATCCTGAAAGAAAATCCAGGACCTCCACCCAGTTGCTCGGATGCGAGACGGTTTCAATTCCGTGTCAAACTAATAAGGTGCGCTGATCAACGTTCCGTGGACCTATACACTCTAGTGATTAATCGCATAGGGGAACCTTGGCCGGGGGCCCGCCTTGACATCCCTAACCGGCCAATATCTAGAGCCTGGATACCAGACTTCCATTCTGATCCAGAGGAAGTCCTGGACCAGATAAAGCTAGGCAACCCCGAACTACCTGCCAGCGACTGTTAGGTAGCAAAGATTGGTGAAGTGGACGACAAGAGAAGACTGGCAGTGATAATCCTCAATGAGGAATCTTTGGACCCACTTGCCAACAGGAAATAGAAGATCAACTACGGCTTTCAAGCGCTGACTCTCCATGTCTACAGACAGGATGTAGCTAGCGATAAAGTGGTTTCCAACTCCGGCATGGTAGGCGAACTCTTCGAAAGTCTAAATCCAGGTCGTGCATACTAGCAAAGAATATAGCAAAGCATCGAGGTGTGGCACCCCATTCATACTGAGAGCAGATGCTAATGCACATCATCATGTCTGGGGCAGTTCAGACACAAACGTGCAACAATCTCTATGCCGTTCGGCGTCGGCTTGAAACTGTAGGTCCCCATTTGTGCAACAACATCAAGACGCACGCCACAAATAGGAGGAGGAGCTGAGCCAAACCCCCAAAAAGCGTGTAGGCGCGTGTAGGCGCCAATTATATATATATATATATATATATATACATATATGAGCTGGATACCATACGTTTTCTATCACTCGATTGCTGAAGATGGTGGAACTAACACATTCTGTTGCAATTCAAAATATTTTTCAATTATTTATCCAGTCTCGGTTTGATCGTGAATAGCTAGAATAGCAGCTCGACCTTCCACATAAAACAAGGTTGACTATCAAAATCAAGAGCCGATCTGCTCATTCTGAAGGGATCTAATTAATTATACCCACCAAAAGGTTGCAGTCTCTGCAATAGTAGACACTTTTGCTTAGAAAGCCTTTGCCAAATCAGGCAAATGGATCATTTTTTTATTTTAAGCCCAGACATTCAGAAGGTCTCTCAAATTTTGTGTCTCAAGTTCCGTTGAAAAAAAAGTTAGCCTATCTTAAGTAGAGGACCTGGAAACTCATATGCTTAGATAAGGACATACCTTATAGATTATAACTAAGCGTTAACGGTGATATCTTAGTTACAGTGTTGTTTCTCCTCGATATAACTTTGGAACTCTCTGAAAAGGTATACATAGCATGCCAAGCTTTATTTGCCGAATTTAGTGCTATTTTCGAAAAATCATTAAACTTCCTGGTTTAATAAAGTTCGAAATTCATCAATCGTCATAGCCGAATTTTTGTGTCTTGAAAAATCTGCTCAGTTTTCACAAACATCTGACATAATATGGATAGGCCGATTATAAAACATTTACATATAAGTATTTAATATACATGTATATGTATGTACGTATGAGTGTATGAAAAGGACAGGAAACAGGAAGAAATTCTGTTTCTAAATTCAATTTCCCTGCAGGGTAACGACAAAGAAATACTTATATATTTGCTTATACATACATATGGCCATATGGGCATGTGTGCATGTGTGCATGTGTGCTTGTGTGGGTTGGTTTTGGTAGCAGTGCACTCACCATTAAACTCATTCATTTACACTTGAAGTTTTTAATTACCGTCGCTATGATGTACGAGCCGTGTGGGAGTGATGCTGCTGCCGTTGATGGTTTGTTGTTGTTGTTGTTGTTTTTGTTGTTACTGTTTGTAATGCTGCTGCTACTGCTGATATTTTAGCCGCAGCTACCACGACTGTATTTCTTGAGGTTCTGCTGCTGATATTTCTCCAGTTATTATACACCCACACACACACATTTATATATACATCCGTGTATGTGTAGCTCACTTTAATGCTTTGCGCTCGCATTCGCATCCATACGTTTTTCTGGTGATATGTTTTTTTGCATGTGTGTTCGCATGTAGGCAATTGCTTAACGCTCGTTTTCCGCTTGCCTACGCCAACAACAAGCGGCACAAATACACAATTATATTTACATGCACTCAAATGCTTGTTATTTTACGTACTTGATGGCGGGTGTGCGAGCGAAAGTGTGTGCGCTCTTGTAAAATTTCACTTTCAGTTGGAACATTACACAACAACTTTTCCTTTGCGTTTTTATGAAACACTTTTTGTCGTTAATTTGGTTATTTTTGCGATTTTCGAGTTCTTGTTTTTTGCTCTTACGTCTTGAGCAAAGTTCTTGTTATTTATGTATATGTGTGTTTGTATTATGCGTTTGTGTTAGTTACATTAATTTTTGAATGGGAATGATTTTTTCAGTTTGAATTACCGCCATTTGGCAAGTGGGTACACATTTGCAATATATTTAATTTATATCATTTTGTTCCACTGGCTTATTTTTCTTAAGTTATTATTCTTATGTTGAATTGCGGTTTTAATTGGCCTTTGGGAAGCACTAGTGTTGCGCAATTATTGCTGTTTTTTGTTTCTAGTCTTCAGATCTATTGATATTTTTTGTCGCAATCCATTGTCAAGCAAATCGGCAATTTTATCATCTTTTTATGTATTAATTGTAGTGATTTTTAATTGGACAACCGCTTTTTAAAAATTTAGTCATTAATAAACATTATTTGAACTTTTCCAAGATACGTGATTCATTACGATTAGATATAATAAAATAGTCAGGATTATATAAACATTCAGAAAAACAACAAGTACCGAAATTTATTTTTAATTGTTTTATTATTTTTGGTGAACATTATCTTTTATTGATTTTTTGTTAGAAACAATGAGAAAAGACTGAGGATTATTTAACATTAAAAGATGTTAGAAATGAGCAAAGAAGTTCAGAAAATTTTTTTTTATCATATTGTTGATTTTTATTTATTAACAATATTTTTAAAGAATTATCAAGAATATTTACCATTGAGATGAAGTACAAAAAGTAATAAAAAAATTATGAATCTAAACAAAAAATAAAAATTATCATTTCTTAACTATATAAAGCAAACAATTTTGTTAAAAATTAAAAAAACGTAACAGGCTTAAAAGAAAATACGGTATATGTTAACTCCCTTTGATTATTTGAACTTATTGAGATATTTTAACTTATTATTATTTTAACTTGTTAGAGATAATTTACAAGGAATCGACTTTTTATCGCTAAACAAAACACTAGATTATATTATAAAAAACAATGAATTTTTTTAAATAAATTTAACGTTTTTTTTATTATTTTTGATTTTTGGTTAAACTTTATCAAATATATAAGGATTATTAACCGTTAAAAGAAATTAGATATAATGGAATAAAGTTCAGAAAAATTTTGTATTCATATTGAAGATCTTTGGTTATAAAAAATATTTTTTAGAACTATCGAGATTATTTACTACTAAAAGGTAATTAGTTGGGATGATTGTTAGAAGTAATCAAAAAAATAATCATTATTAGTTAAAACTAATAGCCAACATGAACAACGCCCGAAAATTCTACCAGAAAGTTCGGCGGCTTACAGAAGGTTTTAAGACCAGGGCGTTTTCCTGTAAGAACAAAGACGGCGATCTGGTGACTGACATACAGAGCAATCTTAAATTATGCAGGGAACACTTCTCGAACATGTTCAATAGTGATAGCTGCGCATGTCACAGAGAATCTGAAGATCCCGATACCCCTATCGTTGACGAGGGAATTGTCGTTTTGCTACCCGACCATGACGAGAAGAGAATAGCGATAACGCGGCTAAAGAACAACAAAGCCGTGGGCACCGAAAACAAATGGAGATAACCTAACAAAAAAATCGGAAATAATAAAAAATAATAATGAATAGAAAATAATGCGGAAATATCCAATAAATGAAAATTATAATAGTTCTTTCACATAATAATTAATAAAACAAAAAGTACAAATAATATTTACATTTGCTGTGATCAATTTTATACATTTTTAATCTTGGTTTTTTAATTTAGTTTTAAGAATATATTCGTGTAAATCTCTTTCTTCAAGTAATTAGAGAACCAATGTTGACTGTGAGATTTGAAAATTTTCACTAGGTCTCGAGCAAAAAGTTTATTTGGAGAAAAGTATGAACCATTTCATCCAAATTGGAAAAGAAATAAAGGTCAATGAGACCCCTTTCTCTTTGGCTCAATGGAGTTCTTTTTCATCAAGGTCGATCGAAACTACTTTTATCAAAATTTTCGGTTTTTGATTTTACGTTTTTGGCACATAATATTAGTATAGCCCTTTATTTTTTCAATCACCTTATGCCCTAAATTTATTATAATAAAAGGGTTTTAATTTTAATATATGTAAATTCATTTAGGAAGGTCCTTAAAAATCAACTTTAAAATTTTGTATGCGAATTAGAGCAAAATATTTAAAGTTTTCCATTTTTTAATCGACCTAACCAACGCCGGTAGGCCTTAAAGTAAAAGCGGTTGCCGTTGCTTAAGGGGGAACGCCACTGTGAGAATTCAAAAAAATCGATTTTTTTACATAAATTGTTAGTATAACTACTCAAGAAAATGTGGTAAAAATTTTATAGCGAATGTGGTAAAAATTTTATAGCGAAATTCGATTCTATGTGCACTTAAGTGAGCGCCCGTCGGTTCGGCCCCGTAGCGCTTACGATACGATACTTTATTTCAAACGAGTTTTTCTCGAAACGACTTTTTTTGATATGGTGGCAACGATTTCTCGAAGACTAATGAACCGATTTTAATTTTCTTTTTTTCAAAATTTTTGTCATCGTATTGGTTATCGTTGGACGTAGCCGATTTTTAAAATTTTAAAAATAACTATTTTTTGGGCCTGTTGAAAATCAAAAACATGGTGAAAAACACACATCGAAATTCAAATTACCACCATTTTGCCAAAAAAACAAAAAAAAAAAAAAATGGCTACGTACAATGATAGCCACTATTGTGTTTATTAATAAAAAAAATGGTGGTTTTTTTATTTCAGAAGATTATTCATTGATGTATCGCTGCCACCAGATGACGTCAATTTTTTTAACTCGCTACGTTTATTTACATAAATTTGTCAATTTTCAATATTTTTTAATAAAAATGTACATTAACATAGTTTAATACATATATCATAAATTGCCTTTTGTCCGATCCTCGAATAATCATTCCTACTTACAAAAACAAATTCCCAAAAAACCCCACAGTGGCGTTCTCCCTTAATGGATTGCTTAGAGAATTGCTTAGAGTTTGAACGTTCTAACCAGGTAAAACGTGGAGTTCATCAATTTTACTCGTTTTTAAGGCAAAATTATACTCACTGCTGAAGAAGTGATTTATTGCTCCTAAAGAACTTAAAGGTGTTTGGAAATATAAGTTAAAACATTTCTTTGTGTTATAACTGACGAAGAAGTTATTAGAATATTTATGGCGATCGTCTGAAGAGTTTTTTTTTTGCCTTTTTCAAAATAAATACTTAAAGCATTTTTTTTTTCAGTCCTTATATGTAGAACCACCATTTACGCAATTTTCTCAATGAAAAAAGTTGAACTGAAGTTGGGGCAAATTACTCTCAATTCATATTGATATCGAAAAATGATTATTTGTGCATTTGTACACTTGCATGATTGTAAAATTTCATTCAGTAAGAAATTTTTACACTAAATGCAATGTTTCAAAAAAACTCGAGACAAGCTCCACCTATAAAAAATAAAAATATCCTTGTGCCACTATTCAGAATAGCTCACTTTTGTTCTACCAGGTAAGCATTAATTTTAAATCGTAAAATTAAACGTATTAAATCACAGATATAAGCCATTTTCAATTATTTTTGACCAATAACATTTTTTTTGTTTATTTTTGTTTATTTGCAGATGAAGCACGCTGACATGATATTCAGAATTAGAGACAAAATGCCCGAGGGTGGTGGCAAAGGAAAAGGAAGACTGCTACTGCGTTAGAAAGGCAAGCCAGAAGGACTTTGTTTTACTTGTCATTTCTAATTGGCTTGTGAAAAAATGATTGGCGCGCTTTGTCGAACTCACTAAAATCCCTTTGGCGGTTATTGCGTCAATAAGTAAGAAGATGAGAAATGAAAAATATCACATTTTTTATATTGGTGATTTAGAAGGAGATTTTGAGTAAGTTCAGATGGAATTAAATCTCTGATAAAAAATAATAATATTAAAATAAATTGCAATGTGGCAAGAAAAAGCCAAAAACGAGAAAACGGGCAAAATCCGTCTTGAAAGCCCAAAAGATACACTACCGAATATGCATAATTTATCAAACAACCAAAAGCCTCTGTTGCAACGTTACTAGCGTTGCATTTTTTCAGTTTATTTAATATTTTATCATTTTGTACGATTCGTAAAGTAAAATAAATAAATTTATTAACTCTCCAAAGAAATTAACTATAAAGAAATCCATTATTTTCTCGGTAGATGGTTGTAGTGATCGATATCTCGTAAGGTATGGATCAAACAACTTAAAGTTTATGCTCGTTGTCTAGGCGACATTTTACACTAAAACAAATGTGTTGCTATTTTTTGTTTGTCCGATTCATTAGTGAGTGACAGTTAACAAAGAGAAAATTCCATACATTTTACAGTTTTTCTCTGATAAAGGCAAAAATGCGAGCCAGGCCGTTCAAACCGAGAATGGTGTTTATGGTGCCGATACTGTAACTGATAATTACGTGCAATTTTGGTTTCGTCGATTTCATTCAGGCAACAAAATTGGAATAAAATCACAGAAATAATCGAAGTTAACCGGGATGTTAGTAGTCGTAGCACCGCCCAGGAGCTAAAGGAGCAGTTTTAAGTCATGTGCGCAAAAATAATCTATTTGTTTTATCCCAAACTGATATATTCGGCTGTCGTAGCCGAATGGGTTGGTTCGCGACTACCATTCGGAATTCATAGAGAGAACGTCGGTTCGAATCTCGGTGAAACACCAAAATGAAGAAAAAGTTTTTTCTAACAGCTGTCGCCCCTCGGCAGGCAAAGGCAAGCCTCCGAGTGTATTTCTGCCATGAAAAAGCTCTTGATAAAAAATATCTGCCGTTCGGCGTCGGCTTAAAACTGTAGGTCCATTTGTGGAACAACATCACGGAATGCGCCAAACATCAGGAGCTCGGCCAAATACCCAAGAAGAGTGTTCGCGCCAATTATGTATACGATATATAGGCATTTCGAGTCCAAATCAAATTTTTATTTTTTTATTTTTTTGTTTTTCACGTGACTAAATGTCGCACAAGGACCCGTTCCGATTTGATTTGGATTTAATCCGTTTGGATAAACAAATTTTGTTTCGCTTATAATTAAAGGTAATCATTTCAACTACTAAAAGCAGTCAAAATTTAAGAGTTCTGATTTTATTTACTTACGTCCTAGCTTCTATTTTGGGTTCGATATTTTTGATTATTGCTTCGGTAATGCCGCCGTAAGTTGTCAAAAGCAAAAAAAAAAAAAAAATCGAAATTTAGAGAAAAGAGATGAAATATATTTTCTATCACTAGGACAATCTACGCAGAAGTCGGAAGTTGCAATGCCAAAATTTAATGAGAGGCTCATGCATATTCGTCAGATTAACTTCACTGTAACTGTTCCCAATGTACATACTCGTATATGGTGAAGCAAAATGTTGTCCCGCTTCTTCGCTATTTTCTCAAATGCTGTCTAACTGATATCTAATCCCTGGATGATCAAAAAAGTACTGGCATGGCGGTCGTTCTCTAAAACTGGAGGATATTTACAGGAGATATAACTATCTCTATCTCTGTCTTTAATCTTTCCTATCTCTTTCTCTGATACTTTTCTCCTTCCCTCCTTGACTATCTACTCCCTTTCCAGAGCTTTAAATACAATGCGCTTTTTAGCCTGAGTGTTTTAGGAGGCACCAAATCTCCTGGTGCTTCTTGGTTCGCCCTTTTCAAATTTCAATTTCACTGCCGGTCTGACTCTATAATTTCCACAATTTTATCAACTTCCTTGGCGATCGGCTTACTAGAAAGGAATCATTGCTTTGGCCTTGCAGTGACACACAACTGGCTTCACCAAACCCAAAACTGTTAGCGGACACTTCTTGAAGCCTTCTGCCACTTTTGAATTGGGGTCCGATGAGATATATGCGAATTCACTAATACTCTAATAGCATCTAGTAAAAAAAAATGTTAAACCTTCCAACTTTACCAAATTTGAAGAAAAAGGAAACCCATTTTATTTTAGGAATTGTAAGAATAAGAACTTTACCGAATTAAAAGAAGATTTTCTGTGTTGATAAGTTAAAAGTTTTTTTTTTAACATCTTCTATAAAAAAAAACTCAACTTCTGGCACCATTTGTAGGAAAAGTTTGGTACTAGATTCTAATACTAGTACAGCATTGCCAAACTTGGGGATACAGTAGTGCAAAATATTTGGATGTAAATAACTTTACTTTTGGTGTTTATGTTAGGGAGAGAAGTGCTATGCTTGATTTTTGCATTTGAACTTGGTGAATCTTTGGCCGAAAAACTCCAAATGCTTCAAAAGGTGGTTGTTTATCCATCACACAGCCTTACGAATGGCAAAAGCAATGCCAGTCATGTAATAAAATGCTTAGTGGCAATGAACGGCCAGGCCATTCCAGAAAACATCTAACAAGTGCGAAATTTTATAAAAATTATTATTATTGCTATTCGGGAAAACGATTTACATTAAATTGAGTATGTATTCCTCAGAAGGCTGTTTATCGCATTTTGGCTGAGTTTTTAGATCTTCACGAGTTCAGCTCAAGATGTATGTCACACAAGACGGGAAGCGAACAATAAATTGGTGGGATTGGACTAAAATTTCCTTAAAATGAACTTTGCTAATGACAAGGCATAGAGCTTCATCTATAGCCCCAAAAATAAACATCAAATAGCCACTGGAAGAAGGTGAAGCTAGAGAAATCGATGGAATAGCAAAAGAACAGATTATACTTCTATGTTTAAACGATTCTAAGGGAGTTTAGCATAAAGATTGTTTCAGCAAGGACAAGTAGTAATTCTATATATACAAGTAATTCTATAATATTATACAATAAAACAGCTAATAATTATGGGTACCAGCTGCAATCCGTTATTAAAAGTTTGAGATAGTTTAGTGCGCAGATCTGTTAAACCTTTCTGCTTTCCCATTTTGTTAGAATTAAGAGATTTTCGAGCAATGTATGCCTAAAAAACGATCACTTCTCTCAGCTTCAGTGCGCAAATGATGCCGGCAAACTGAGTGTCTTTATTCAAGTGAACCAATAAATCGAGCACAGTATTATAAGCTGCTGAAGTTTTACTGCTGCGAAATACCGTTAGATGGAATAATATTTTGATGTTTGTTTATTATCAGAAAACCTTGGGTTACTAGATCAAATACGGTTGCTTTCATAACCATTTTCTTCCATAAAAATTATTTCTTCTAGCCAAGTGAACCGGATCGTATAAGAAGGTATATTTTTGGCCAGAGGGCAACATATTTGAGTTACACTGAAATCGAAGAACATGTCCCGAATAGCCCGGTTGAATTGAAATGGAAAGTATCCAGAACTAAGCATTGAAAGGGAAGCTCCTTGAATATATCGATTGAAGGCTTTCAGACTGATTGAGCGCCATTCTAAACAAACATTTTTAAGAAGAATTTGAGTGTTTGTAAAAATATGAAAAATGGTATATGAAAGAAGGGGTTTCTGCTAAGACCAGATACTTTGTTAGTGTAAAAATATGAAGTGTTAGAAACAACTTAATGGGGTATTTTTGCTCATTATCTGCTCTCACACTATTTGCGCGTAAGAAGAACCCTGATGAAATTTTCCGATAAATAGTTTTGGATAGTATTTTAATGCGGCCGCCGTAGCCGAATGGGTTGGTGCGCGACTACCTTTCGGAATTCATAGAGAGAACGTCGGTTCGAATCTCGGTGAAACACCAAAATTAAGAAAACGATTTTTCTAATAGCGGTCGCCCCTCGGTAGGCAATGGCAACCCTCCGAGTGTATTTCTGCCATGAAAAAGCTCCTCATAAAAATATCTGCCGTTCGGAGTCGGCTTGAAGCTGTAGGTCCCTCCATTTGTGGAACAACATCAAGGCGCACACCACAAATACGAGGAGGAGCTCGGCCAAACACCCAAAAAGGGTGTACGCGCCAATTATATATATATATATTTTAATTCACCTTCGACCCCACAAACTTAATATATTTCAGATTTTTAAAAATAAGGGTCCAAATGATCCGCAGGGTAAGAAATGTTAGATTAAGGGGGTCCTCTTATCAGTCGGCTTCAAAAAATACATTTTTTTACTGCAATCGATAGATATATAATATTATAGGAGAATATGCCCTCGAAATTTTATAGCGGAATTCAAAGTGGTTTCGGAGCTACAGGCATGTGTTCCGTCCCTCGTATGAGTATACTGTCTAGCTTCGGAAAACTTAGATTTTTTTTAATTAACAAACAAAATACAAAAAAAACAAATCATTTTTTAATGTTTTTTAACACCTTTCTTGAAAAAAAGCGAAAAAAGGACTTTTTTCAATAATTAATTGTGTGTTCATTTTTTATATTTTTATACAAGAGTAGTCTATTATATGCGGCAAAGCCTTCTGAATAAGACAATATTTTTCTTTTGTGTTTCAGGTGAAAACTACGACCGCAATCTTACACGCCGTTTTACTAGCGCGCAACGAGAAGCTTTGAGAGATCCCTCATATGTCCGCCATTTTGTCTTTGAATTTGTGTTAAAAAATTGTTTATTACTCTTCAATCATGCCTTCAAATAAATGCAAAAGATTATTCCTGTGTGTTGAGAAAAAACACCTTTTTATGAAGCCGCTGATAAGAGGCCCCGCTCAAATTGTTCCACCAAAATATGCGATATTCAATTTTATTACAGCATTTCTAAGTTAATATTAATGTTGAATGTAGTTTCATAGGAGTTTTCTCAAATAATTATCTGTGCCCACTTGGGCTTAAATTGGGAAAGTTTTATACACTGTAAAGAAATTGACCCAATATTTTCAACAGCTTTCCCCTTTCATAATTGCAGCCACGCATTCTTGTATTTTTTTACTATTGGAAATAAATAAATAAATTATAGAGTTGGGCCCAACTCCAGTTTGTCGCAAGTTCTAACACTTTGCGATAGGCGAATTTCTCTGATGGGTGTACCGGTTAGTCGCAACAATTTTAGCTTTTAGCCTCTTAAACAATGTTAAAAGTAAAGAAGGATAGTTTAAATAAATAAATAAATTGTCACAAAATTCCAAAGAACTCTTCCTGATTAAATTCTACGGCCCGAACTTGCTTTTCGAACGGCAGTTTCATTCTTGATTTTTAAATAATTTTTGCAACTTTTTTATTTTAGTGTTTTATTAGCAATTGTGAAGAATGCCGCATTTTGTTTATTCATTATACCGTGCGACAGTAAAAATAATCCAAGAAAAATTTCATCTGACATGATAAATGGTACTGTAATTTTCACATAGTAATACTGCATACGCAGTTTTTCCTTTTCAAAGTAATTTAGTTTTAAGGGACTACAGTTTCCAACAATGCTTTTAAATATTTGTACTCCCTCTATGACAGTAATATGGATATCAAATGCTGGTGGATAAACCCAACTATTAATACAAACAAAAAGTGGTTTATTTTTCGTCACTTTTGAAGTAACTTTTGAAAATTTGTTCTTCAATATCACTGAAACTTCCCAATGAATTATTTTGAGAAGTAAAGGGTTTTCCAATAAGAGATGTTAGAGAGGTAAAAGATCAATGGTTTCGTTCCTTGTGCCGCACGTAGCGCCGTCTTGTTGAAAATAAACGTTGTCCAGATCAATACCATCCAATTCCGGCCATACAAAATCGTTAATCATCTCTCGATAGCGCAATCCATTCACCGTAACTGTTTCGAAACAATAAGGTCCAATGGCTCCGCCGGAAACAGTCACACTTTGAGGATAGAGAGGCTTTTCAACAATAACTCTTGGATTTTCTGAGCCCCAGATCTGATAATTTTGCTTGTTGACGAAGCCACCGCGGTGGAAATGGGCCTCACCACTCAGGATGATTTTTCGATGGAATTCCGGATCATTTTCATGCATTTCAACGACCCAATCAGCAAAGACACGACATTGTTGATGATCGGCCGGCTTGAGTTCTTGTGTTAACTGGACTTTATTAGCCTTAAGACCCAAATCTTTATGCAAAATACGGTGTAATGTTTGTGGAATGCCTAACTCCAAAAAACGACGAGGAATGGGCAAACCTGGGTTTTCTTCAACACTTTCGGCTACAACAACAATATTTTCGGCTGTTCTTGAGCGACGTACACGAGTTTTGTTCTTCACATCACTAACTTGTCCCACGCTCGAAATTGTTCACTGATTTCTGAATTGCGGTCCGACAAGGTGCTTCACGCTGACCCATTAATGTTGGAGTCTTACGAACCGTATTTGCAAATACTCACCATTTTTGTAGTGAATTTTAATAATTTCAATGCGTTGTTTAAGCTTCAAAAGTGACATCTACCGTAATGGGGGGTTATTCAAAATAACACCTGTTATTGGAAAACCCTCTATATGTCGAAAGTATTTAAATGTATTTTTTGTTTTTCATTTCATTTTATTTATATCAGTAGCAAAGAGTAAGGCTTAGGCATTTTAATAGTACTTCAACATTATTACATACAACTAGAATGATTTTCACATGAAAATTTCTTAATCTCAATTTTTGCTACTGTTCATTAACAAATCAATCATACCTCTGCTATTTTAAAAAATGTTATTAAATTAGGTGCGCATAAACAGTGGATAAAAATGTTTTTAATAGCTGGGTAAATTCTCTGTTGTGATATTAATACCGTAGAAGAATATACGTAATTCAAGCCATTCTCTGTTTAATTTAGACCTGTGAAACTTTAAGGTCGTTAAACAAAATTCACAAAATTTTAACGAAAAATCGAATATGCGGCATTACTAAAAATAAAATCTATAGTTTCATGTGCGTGCAGAATTTTGCCTGTTAAACAACTTGTCTCTGCTGTTTGATATTTGATTTGCTTAACTTTTTGTTTCGAGTCTCACTTTTCAACGCAATTCTTAAAAACAGAGCTGCTCGATTACATACTGAAAAGCGTGAAGAGGGTGCCTTCATCTTTAGCGCCGATCTCTGGTGAATCACAGTCAGGTTAGGTTAGATGGGCTGTTCTTATCAAGAGTTTACTCAGCAGCCGGAGAGGCTCACTATTTGCCGATGTAACTTTAAGCCGTCTGTCGTCTCTCATTAACTGAATTTGAAAATTTGTATACATATATATAAATATATATATATATGTATATAAGTAAATATATATATTTATATATTTCCATATATTTCCTTTGTTATTGTATCACGCGCACTCAGCAGTCACTCACACACTTCCTGAACACAGTTCGCTCCTTTGCCACTTTCGTTTCGTTGTAAACCCTGTTTATTTTTGCCACATTTTTAATGCTGCGCTTCAGCACAACAACTGTAACATTCGCCGCGGTGGCTGCAACTGATGGCCGAATCGGTGGTTTTGCACGAAGAAAGCATCAGTGTAGCGCGGCAGCAACTAACAGCCAGCAGCTAGGAGCCATTGGCGTTGAGGCGCCAAGTTTGGTTTCAACGAGTTGTTGCCATTGGCATGCAATATGGCTGCTGAGGGCAGAATGTACATACAAAAAGCACATAGGAATCGGGAAAAAGAGGAAGAAGCAGCAGAAGAGAAGGAGTAAGAAAAACCAAAACAAAAAAAAAAAACAAAATGGTGAGTGCATTTCTTTTGCAAACTGCCGCCACTGGCGCTGCCGTTACCAAAGATGCTGAAATTTTTTCAATCGCACACAAACAATATTAATCGGATTGAGTTGGCGAATAAAACTGCATACAAATACACGTACGAAGACACAGAGTAAAGCACTGAAATAACCGTACGAAAAAAATTGCCAAAGGTAGTCACGATTGGGAAATGTAAGCGTGCTGAAAAAAGCGTTCACGTTCGCATTCACGTTCGCGTACGCGTACGCGTTCAAAATGCTGCACTGCAATGGAGACGCAGCATACACATGCATGCATGTATGTATGTATGTGTGTGCGTATGTATGTAAATGTATTTGTATGTGTGTGACACGAAATGCTCTGTGGATGCTTTTTGCAGTTGACGCTTTGGTTGGTGGCAAATCTAGCAGCCTCGTAGATGTTACTCCATGCCGCAGATACCCAAGTGTAGCAGTTGAGCGTTGTTGCTGATGGAACGTGCGCGCAATTCTTGCCAACAATAACCACAAGTGCACAAACACAACTTGTGAAGTACTTACAAATCAATCGGAAAGAGAGGAATGGGGGATGTCTGGTTGGCAGTCAAGTCTCAGTCAAGTCAAGGCAACGCAGCGCAAGCAAACTAGACAACAATGTCAACAAGGCAGCGGCGTCACAGTCAACAAGAGCAGAAAGTGAAGCGCCAGAAACAATAAGGAGACAAAAAACAAATAAACAAGAATAGCGGCGAAAATGAAAATAAAGGATAACAGCGAAAAAACAATTGCGGCAGGTTCAAAGAGTAAACGCGCAGTCAAGCGTTTACTGATGCGCGGGTCTCGCCATACACAAATATTCCTTCGTTGGCAGACTTTTAAAATGCTTTTCTTTTTGCGATTTTTCAATTTTTATTTTAGCTGTATTTACTGAATCCGCAGTGCATACAGCAAATTGTGGTTGCAAAAAAACAAATAACAGAGCAAAGAGTCAAAACAGCCGCCACAACCAGAGCCACCAAAGAAGTAAGCCGCGCGTTGCATGCACAAGGACGAAAGCAGCAGCAGCGACGTTGTCTGACACATATACCAACAGGCAGCACACACACATACGCACGCAAACAAATGCACCAAAATGCACGTTTAAACGATAAACGAACTGGCTAGCGGCGACAGCGTTGGGAAGCGCACGAATCAGCCAACGAGCGAACAAACCGCGCGTGCTGGCAGGCTAAGCAGACGATGCAGCGCGGCAAAGGTAATTACAAACCAAAAAAACAGAAAGACGAAACTGCAACGAATACCCATACATGCACTCACACATATGTATATTTGTATGTTGACGAAAAAATTTCCAAATACAATTTGTTGCAAAAAAACAAAAAACACAGCTAAGCAAATTTCCTGTTTTGCCGTCGGTATTTCTACTCACACTCATCACTACACGACACTTTCGGCTTTTTCAAACGATTTCGTAGAGTTGCGAATCCTTTTTACGAACGAAAGTGACGCGCAATTCTATGTTTCACTACTAAGCGACGAAGCGATTTGCGAACCGATTACGCTGACTCACTCTCAATAACTGATTTTCAGAGTTGAAAATGAAATGCAGCAAACTGGCGTGCCGTATCTGTTTTGCTAAAACCGAACCGACAAATACGAAGCTAAGTAGTGCACGACAGTCGATGTTGCCGATGCTGTGAAAGTTGCGAGAGCGCCACAAAGCGAAGCTGTGTGTCAGTGAATGTGCACGTGTGTGTGTGAGTTCTGATGCTACGAATGTTACGTGCTTTTCCTCTTCTTTTTCTCTCTATTATTATTGTTGGTTGGTTGGGTGGTTGTCGCTGTGTGTGTTGATGATGGTCATTGCTGCAGAGCGCATTTCATCACTAGCCCTTTTTGTGTTGCTAAAGCTGGTTGTCTGAATGGTTGGTTGGCTGCTGGTTGCTTTGATGCGAGTGTTGCGTATACGCCGTGTTGGAGTACAGCGTGCTTCCTTTTCGCGTTAACAGCGCCAGGAGCACTCTTTGGTAGTAGCGTAAAAGAAAAAATATGGTACACGAGAAAATTTTTGAGTTTGTAGGAAACAAGTTCTTTTGCAATTTTAGTTTTGAATCACAACTCAAATATTTTATAGCCAAATATTTAAATCGACAAGAACTAAACGTCTGTAGTTCAATATTCAAACTATTAACGTAGAAAGAAAGCTTGAACAAAATTGTAGTGACTTTATTAATTTTTTATTACAACTATAAAACATAAGTAATTCCGAAAATACCTAACATGTGCCTAGAAAATCATAACCCAGGCCTATATGGGGTAAGTGCGAAGATTCGTACGTCAAGAAAATAATTTAAATACTAATTTTAAATTAATATTTTATTCTGAGTAATAAATGATGCGTAACTACTACTCGGACCTCGGAGTACGTAAGTCCGAATTTCCGTGAAACACAAAAATGAAAAAGATACGCAACTAAGTTCCCACTGTTTGCCAATAGATGCCGCCAGCAGTGTGTGCTAGTCGATTCTAACATAACCTAAACGTCATAAACCAAGCGTAGTCATATGGTAAACAAATAGCGGTCGCTCCTCGGCAGGTAATGGTAAACCTTCTAGTGTATTTCTCCCATGAAAAAGCTCGCAACTCTCAGGCAATTTGTGGATGCCGCGCCAAAAAACTTGGCCGTCTTTGGCCGCAAACCAATCACCGAGCCATTTTTTGGCTTCTTCGTGAGAATTGAAGCGCTGCTCGGAAAGTGCGTGGCCCATCGATGCAAACAAATGATAATCGGAAGGCCCCAAGTCTGGTGAGTAAGCCGCATGCACTAGCGGTTCCCAATCGTACGTCTCCACCAATTCCCGGGTCGCTCTTTTTCGATGTGGCGGTGCATTGTCCTCAAGAAAAATTACTTTGTGACGCCGATCGGCATATTCTGGGCATTTTCGGTACATAGCGCGGTTCAAATCGACCAATTGTCGTTGGTAGCGTGCACCGTCAACTGTTTCACCTGGTATTAATAGTCAAATCATACCACGCTGATCCCAGAAAACACACAGTATTGCCTTGCGGCCGAAGCGATTTGGTTTGGCCGTCGTTTTTGGCTTGTGGCCGGGCGGACCATACGATCGTTTACGCTTGGGATTGGAGAGATACATCCATTTTTCATCACCCGCAACGATTCGATGCAAAAAAGACTTCCTTTTGAACCGGGAGAGCACCATTGCACAAGTGGTTTCTCGATGTCCGCAAGTCGTAGTTTGAAGGCACGAAATTCAACATTTTTAAGAGCGACAAAAACGCATTGTTGAATGAAACGTAAAAAAACTATGTATGTATAAAATAAAACAGATCTGTTCATAATAACTTTGTAAGGAAAAGTGAAAATCGTTTCATCTTTGTTTGTATCTTTATCTGTATCTTTATCTTTATCTTTATCTTTATCTTTATCTTTATCTTTATCTTTATCTTTATCTTTATCTTTATCTTTATCTTTATCTTTATCTTTATCTTTATCTTTATCTTTATCTTTATCTTTATCTTTATCTTTATCTTTATCTTTATCTTTATCTTTATCTTTATCTTTATCTTTATCTTTATCTTTATCTTTATCTTTATCTTTATCTTTATCTTTATCTTTATCTTTATCTTTATCTTTATCTTTATCTTTATCTTTATCTTTATCTTTATCTTTATCTTTATCTTTATCTTTATCTTTATCTTTATCTTTATCTTTATCTTTATCTTTATCTTTATCTTTATCTTTATCTTTATCTTTATCTTTATCTTTATCTTTATCTTTATCTTTATCTTTATCTTTATCTTTATCTTTATCTTTATCTTTATCTTTATCTTTATCTTTATCTTTATCTTTATCTTTATCTTTATCTTTATCTTTATCTTTATCTTTATCTTTATCTTTATCTTTATCTTTATCTTTATCTTTATCTTTATCTTTATCTTTATCTTTATCTTTATCTTTATCTTTATCTTTATCTTTATCTTTATCTTTATCTTTATCTTTATCTTTATCTTTATCTTTATCTTTATCTTTATCTTTATCTTTATCTTTATCTTTATCTTTATCTTTATCTTTATCTTTATCTTTATCTTTATCTTTATCTTTATCTTTATCTTTATCTTTATCTTTATCTTTATCTTTATCTTTATCTTTATCTTTATCTTTATCTTTATCTTTATCTTTATCTTTATCTTTATCTTTATCTTTATCTTTATCTTTATCTTTATCTTTATCTTTATCTTTATCTTTATCTTTATCTTTATCTTTATCTTTATCTTTATCTTTATCTTTATCTTTATCTTTATCTTTATCTTTATCTTTATCTTTATCTTTATCTTTATCTTTATCTTTATCTTTATCTTTATCTTTATCTTTATCTTTATCTTTATCTTTATCTTTATCTTTATCTTTATCTTTATCTTTATCTTTATCTTTATCTTTATCTTTATCTTTATCTTTATCTTTATCTTTATCTTTATCTTTATCTTTATCTTTATCTTTATCTTTATCTTTATCTTTATCTTTATCTTTATCTTTATCTTTATCTTTATCTTTATCTTTATCTTTATCTTTATCTTTATCTTTATCTTTATCTTTATCTTTATCTTTATCTTTATCTTTATCTTTATCTTTATCTTTATCTTTATCTTTATCTTTATCTTTTATCTTTATCTTTATCTTTATCTTTATCTTTATCTCTATCTTTATCTTTATCTTTATATTTATCTTTATCTTTATTTTTATCTTTACCTTTATCTTTATCTTTATCTTCATCTTTATCTACATCTTCACTTGTGTTGTCAAAAATCTCAGCTATCCGTTGGTTTCTCACGGTGCTACAACAACAATAATTACAACATACCTATACGAGAACCCAACTTTCAATCAGCTCATTGCTTGCGGCAACAAATATTCCAACTCAAATTTGCGGAGGCAACCACATTGTCCACTAATCCGTACCCTCACGCACTACGCCCATTGGCAAAGCATCGTCGTAACATTTCACCTATTCGTTGACGACGTACAATGGAAGGTATGCAGGCGGTGTCGACAACCGATTCGAAGTTTCAAACATAGTAACAGTCGTCGTGGATCCCAATTCGTTGTGGTTGCTGTTGCTGCCAATATTTGTCTAGTATTTGAGTTGTTGTTATTTATATTGTTATTGCCGTACTAAAAATTCAACAATGTTGCAAGTCAATGGCGATTCATTTACTTCTCTGTGCCCTTTTTGTTGTTACTATCAACTGTGCAACTATAACGAAGTTGGTTGTTCTTGCTATTGTATGTTGCGGTAATGCAACAACATTATTTGTTGCTGCTCTTTGTGTTGATATTTGCAACATTTTTAGGCTTTTGGCGCATCATTCATACCAGCAATGTTATTGCTTCTGTAGCTGTTGTTGTTGTATTTACACGGTAACACTATAACGCTATTACCATCGCTGCAGTAAGGACTCTGTTGCAATTGCTATTTTCACACCATACCCTCAACCTTCAGCAAATGTGTGCTCTTTGCCTTACACCCGTCGCCCTCGCCTTCTCCTTCATTCTGACTCTAACTCTCCATCTCTCGTTTATGTGCTGCGGCAGAAACTTTGAAGCGGTTTACTTCGGAAAAGTCACGCTGCTCGTTACTTCACTGCCCTCTGTGCATATCCACGAGGAGGGCCAGTAGGCAGCTGTCGGGCTGACTACAGCCGGGGTGCTTTGTCAGTTTGCTGTTGCGTCTCTTAGTCCTTCGGTTGGTTGACTGTTAAAGTTGGTGACGCTTTCGCGCTGTTTGACTACGCATGGTTGCCAGTGTTGGCAAAGTTTTCGCTCTTCTTTGTTCCCAACGCTACTGCTGTTGCTGCTGTTGATGCCACTTCACGTCCAGCTCCAGCTGTAGCTACACTATTTGTTGTTGTTGCTAGTCTACACTGTTTCTACAGTTGTTATCGTTTGTTATATTGGATACCCAATACTTCCAACATATTCTTCCCACACACCCATGTACATACGATTATTTGTACGCTCACATTCACAACTCGTTAAGTATGTGATTACGCTCGCATGTTTCGTAAGAAAATCTAATACATTTAAAGTTTTCGTTTTATAATGGCAACGTGTCACACTACTGGCAACGCATACTCGTGCACAGACACACACACAAGCATAATCGTATACTTCGCTTCCGTTGTTCCTATTTCACAATGGTCAAGAATTGCTGAAAATTCATTTCAAGTTGGAAACGTTAGAAATTTGTCACGTCCGCTTCTTCTGGCTCTCTCCCGAAGGAGGCTATCAAAGCCGGAAGTAGAAAATTGCCAATCACCGGCGCTGAATCGGTCTGTGCCGAAATAAACTAAAATAATGGAAAAATAGCAAAATTTGTTCGCGTGCGATATTTCGCGTCTTCTAATACTTAAATGTCGCTGCTTTGGCGCGAGGGTGATTGTATTCATTCTGCAACACCATTTATCAGCACCGGAATATGTGGGTGGGTGAGTGTATACGAGTAGGTGCACAAGTATTAGCGGTGGCACAGCTTGTCGCCTCAACTTCAATTTATTATTTGTAGAAATTTCAAAATTTATGACATAATTTTGTACTGAATTAACTTCATGAATTATAAATATGAAAAAAAAACAGAAATAAACATCCGCTTATGATATTCGGGCATTGCGTTTTTTGTGTGCGCGAGCATTGATATTTAAATGCTTAGGAATTTGGCTTCATTGTCGAATGGAAGACGTTTTTTAACGCCAGACCAACCACGAATTAAAAGAATATTAATTTGTATCTTTACAACATGATCCTGTATATCTCTCCCATGAGCAGTTGGATCATAGTATTAAATGTTTACTCTATGGTTCTTTAAGTTAAGGGGGCAGATACCTGTAAACGGCCATATTTTCCCTGATTTTCATTAAAATTATTCAAAATGAAGAAGTCAATATATTTTTTTTTTAAATTGACATACAGTTTAATTCTACATTAAAATAATAATTTTTTTTTTATTTTAATCATTTAAAATGGCGGATGGACACTCAATTCTTCTAGAAAGGTAGCAGCGGGGCTTCTCAATCGGCGGGCATTGTAGCATCGACGTCAGTGACCTGAATACAAACATTTTTTTTGTTTGTTTATTATTGTCATAATTTCTATATGAGTTAACAATAAATGAAAAAAAAAATCGCGGAATAAAATACTTCAAAAAAAAAAAAAATTCAGGCGAATTTTCCAACTATTTTTGCTTCGGAAAAAGTATATTTTCGAAAAATTTTTGAAAACTTATTGTATAAATTCACATAGAAAGTAATATCATAAAAAAGATGTGTGCAAAAATTCACGCGTCTAAAGTGGGCAACGTAACTATACCTCTCTCAGCGCTCAAACGCAAAGAATAGAGTCGTCACGGTTGACGATCTATAATATAAGAAATTCTTACACTTAGGTTAGGTTAGGTTTGGCAGCCGCATCGCACATAGAGACAACGATGCCACTTAGACCACGAAATGGGTCCGTTGTGAACCGCGGGGGCTGAGCTACATTTCCCTCTCCATATTAAACCATCCTGAGCTTTTGACAAAGCGTAAAAGGTTGTTGATACCTAAAATGTATAGGTTATCTATATTCGTTAAGAAGTAGGATTTTAAAAATCGGTTCCTGCTTCTGGCTAGAGCCGAGCATATGCAATAAAGGTGCCGAATTGTTTCCAACTCCTCCTCATTTCTGCAGCTACGACAGAAATCATGCGTCTAAACGCCTAATCTCTTTGCATGATTACCTATGAGACAATGTCCTGTGATAGCCCCTACTACGGTCCTGATTTGAAGTCGACTTAATTTTACAATATTTTGGATAGCCGCAAATTTAGCCTTGGCCATGTTTGCCTAGCAAATTCATAGATATTAGCCCTAATCCATCTCTGATTTGTAGACCTGGCGTCCTTAATGAGAAGCTTACAAGTTGCGAGAGGTATCTCCATAAAATTACTTATGTCTGGCAAACAGGTACCTTCTCTTGCAAGTTGGTCTGCCCTACAGTTCCCTGGTATATCTCTGTGGCCTGGAACCCAGCACAAGATTATACGATATTGTTTGGCCATCTCATTTTGAGATTGGCGACAACGTAAGACACTCCTTGATGTTGTTTGGAATGCATCCAGGGCTCGTAGGGCAGCTTGGCTGTCTGATAGAATGCAGATATCCGTTGATGATATTCTGTTTATCTTTAGCCATTTTAAGGCTTCATGAATAGCGTTTATTTCCGCTTTAAACACACTACAGTGATCCGGTAGTTTAAAGGATTCACTAATAGAAAGCTCTTCGCAAAATAACCCTGATCCTACACCGGTATCCATTTTAGATCCGTCCGTCTAGATC
This sequence comes from Anastrepha fraterculus, assembly GCA_037575425.1. Lineage (NCBI taxonomy): Eukaryota > Metazoa > Arthropoda > Insecta > Diptera > Tephritidae > Anastrepha > Anastrepha fraterculus. The sequence continues at coordinate 124,247 of JAYXIM010041783.1, read as the reverse complement.
TTAACGGGTGTGTTGGGTGTTGGATCTTCTTCAAACCATTCCAGTCTAGAAGGGATTTTCATTAAGAAATTCCTTTCGAAGCAGAGAATGGGAGGGTGATAATCACAGTCACTGGATATATCCGTGTAGGAGTCTAATATGGTTGAATGTCCCTGTGTGACAGTCTTCCATTGTGAGCTCGCTTTGAGCCTTACAGCGGAGCAGGCCGCTAAGTATTTGCAGAAGAGATCTAGGGGTGGCAGATGTAGTATGATATCCAAAGCCATGGATGGCGTGGTTTTCATGACACCACATATTGCTAATTCCGCTGATCTCTGCACCTTATTCAATAAATTAGAATAGGTTTTTTTCTGCATAGCACACCGCCAGACAACATTTCCATATAGAAGAATGGGTCTGACGACAGCAGTGTAAAGCCAATGAGCAACCTTAGGTTTAATTCCTCAGGTCTTACCTAAAGCTCTCTTACAGGCATAAAAAGCTAGGTTCGCTTTCCTGACTCTTTCTAAGATGTTTGACTTCCAAGTCAGTTTCCTATCTATGATTAGTCCCAAGTACTTGGTTTCTTCCGAAATCACAAGAGCTTCCCCTTGAGCATAATTGGACATAGCTGAGGAATTCTCTGTTTCCTAGTGAGCGATATGAGTTGGGTTTTGTCTGGGTTGCTTCCTAGACCAGACTTTTCTGCCCACCTAGAAAGTATATCTAGAGCATTTTGTATTGGGTCTCTTAATGTAAATACAAATTTACCAGAAACAGCAATGACAACATCATCGGCGTAAGCTATCACCTTACAGCCACTTATGTTCTAAAATTTTTTTGACATATTCTTAAAGGATTATATTATATTAATATTTTATGAAAAAACAAATTTTTGTTTTCGAAATTGTACAGGTATCTGCCCCCTTAATCTCAGTTTTTTTTTAAGAAAAACACTTTCATTGTACAGCAAAATACCACTCATTTGCAACTTTTAAATTCATTCAATCACCATGAAATCTTAACACTTTTTATTTGAAGATATTATTTTTCCTGGAAAAGCGTTTGTTTTGATATAATAAAAACAACAATTCAAATTCGAGTCAGGACAGTCTCTTAAAAAAAAATTATTAAAATCGGTGGAAAAGTGCCTTTTCTAGGAGTTTTGAACTAAGTTGGTCGAAATATCCCCATTGTGCGGTGGTGCGAATTTTCCTTATATGTAACGAATGCACGATGAATAGAGGAATGCACTCATCGTTCCTAACTTTATAGTACTTACCAGAATGACCGACATCACTAATAAGGTGTGAAGACCCCCTTGCCATGAATTTTCTGAAATAAGAATAGAGTGTAACCTCTTCTAACGAACACCTCTATTAGCCGGACAACTTCTTTAAAGAATATAAAGAAGTTATCTTCCGTCAGTCAGTCGCCCAAAAGAGGTTTCACTGTAGTTAGTAAATAAGGAATTATGAGAAATAATAAGGGAAATTTAACATTTACGGGATTTTTTTCATTTTAACTGCCCATTCACATTAATTTTTAAGATAGGAGATGTGGCAATGCGTGCAAGTTTCAATGCTCATATAAATGCGTATTAGGGTGGGTCAACCATAAATTGTATTTATTTATTTCTTAAACAAATAAAATGCAAGTCTTGGTTTTGCAATTTTTTATTGTTCATAGAAATTTCTTCAAAAGGTGTGGAAAATGGTGTTAAATACAGTTTAAAGTATTTTCTCTAAATTTACATTTAGTGATTTATTTTTTATTTTTTGTCGTTCCCTCGGAGTTATAAAAGCTTAAAAAGTAATATTTTTTCGGATTCTGTGCCAAATCTAACAAATTTTGTTCCCTTTTATAAAGGTCTTGGAAAATTTCAAGGGATTTGGGTCATCTTTAAATATCGATCTTTTATCAAAAAATACTGGTACTTTTTTGTTTAAGAACATTTTTTTAAATTTATTTATTCAACTAAAAATTAATCAACAAAAGCCAATTATCTTTCAGGCCAGTACAAATGTTTTAAGGAGTAACAAAATAATGATCTTAATCGGTAAGAAAAAAATGTAGCGAAACATACTAAATTGAATTATTAATCGGCATAATTAAGAAGTGTTTCATTAAACTGTTTTGAAGAGGCAAAGCCAATAAATTTAAAATATAGGGTTCTTATAAAGCCAATATGGAAAAACTCTAAATTGCGAAGGGCTCTGTGCAGTGATATTTAAACATTTTTCTCCAACGTAATTTCTGGTTCCCTGTAAGGCGTATATGGACTGACTTTCGCCTCTACAAATACACATATTTGTGAGATCGATTTCACAACATAATAGCAGCCGGAGCCAAAGGCAGTGTAACCCACCTTCACCTTTGCAGCACTGAACTTTGACATACATACAAATGTACTAGCCTCGCCATTCTACTTTTAAACTCTCATTCTATTTGTTTTTCTTTGGCGAACCGGCAATGGCGAGTCTCCCCAACTCATTATACCCAAGTATTACAGTTTATTATATTTTAGCCGGTATGTTTTATTTTAAGAATTCTTTTCGCCCTGCTGGATGTATACCAAACCGGTGCATATACAAAAGTATAGAAAGTTTAGGATACACTTTTTTATATTTTCTTCAACTTTTACACCGTGCGACAACAAAAGTTATCCAGGAAGATTTTTATTTCTATGTGAGATACTTTATAGGTTTTGTATAGTAATGCCACATACCAGGATGCAGAGAACAATAAACATGCAATTTTTCTCGCCATTGATTGCGGCTAAATGCTTGCGAGTTGCCGCGAATGAAACATTTGCGTTGCGAATCAGAAGTATTTACGAACTCTCAAAAGCAATATTAATGTTCGGCACGATTACGGGAGAGCAAATATCGTTGCGGGCGTCGTAGGTTGAATCGCTTGCGATCGTTTGATATCAGTAACTGAATTACGCCATCGTTGGCGCCGATTGATCTCGGTGTGAACGGGATCGTTCATTTGAAAACACTGCACGCATTGGGCTCGACATCTGGTCTTTTTTTATTTCAAAAAAATGAAAAAACAAGAATTCAAAATTACTAATAAAGCTAAATTAACCTTTGAAATCGATAAATCAAAATCTTATCAAAATCCCGAAGAGCACTTTGAACAAGAGTACTATGAGCATAGTTTGTATTGAACTTATTTAGGTAGAGACGAAGATCGTTGCGAAGAATTTTTGAAGGTGTAGAGAAATTGATACTATGAAAAAGAAATGGGCAATCAATATCACCCTTAAGAATATTGCAAACGAACGAGAGAGCAAGAACCGATCTTCCACTTTCTAAAGACTTCAAGTTGATTAATAGCAGATGAGATGTGTAACAACGAATATGATTTGTGGTGAGACCCCCAAATAAATGCGCCATTTTCCAACCCAAAGCACTTGAATGCAGTAAAGAGCAATTTTAAGGGTATTCATATGAGTCCGGAAAATGTGTCCGAATATAATTTGTATAAAATGAAATTAATGTGAATTTTAAATGAAAAACGATTATCACAAACTATACCTAAATTGAATTCCTTAAGGCATTGGAGTGTAACATTAGATATGCTATAAGAGGTACGAAAAATATTAGGAATTTCGAAAACGTTATACGTCTACATCTGGCTGTAGCTTACATACCACTTTGATCAAAAAGTTCCCGGGACAACCGCCAGGTGGCGCTCTAAGTCAACTGATTTGAGTTATGTTTTTTTTTAGTTTTTCGTTAGGCTGTCACATCTTTCATCAAGATTTCTACCATGAATTTGTCGAAATTGCCTGAAATTTGTGAAAGCTACGCCACCTTGACAAAATCACGTGTTTTCGACTTTTTACAGATTTACAAATGGATTCGAATTTCGAACAACGAGTTTTAATTAAATTTTGCATTAAAAATGGATTTAAAGGTGCGAAAATCTTAGAAATATTTCGGTAAACTATTAATGAAAATCTTAAGAAAACAGCCGGTTACGAGTGGCATGAACACTTCAGAAGAAATCGTGAGTACATCGAGGATAACGAACATAGTGGCAGATCGGCGACATCGAAAACTGATGAAAAAATCAATAAAGTGGAAGAAAATGTGATCAGTAACAGGAAATTAACCATCAGACAGCTGGCAAAGAACTTAACATTGATTACCGACCTGTTATCGACATTGTACAGGGTGGGCCATATAGCGTTTGCTTTTTGAACCACCTATTTTTTTGAGAATGGTAACAGAAATGACATGTCAAATGTGTTCATAATTTACTTAAAGGTTTGACCTTTACGAAATGGGACGCTATACGCTTAAACAAAATTGGGAAATATTGAAAACCTCTTTCCAAAGTGGTGAGTCTTCTTCTTCTTTCGCGTTTACAGTAAATGGCGAGCGTCACCGTGACATGCTCAACGAGCTTTTGTTTCCAAAAATTGAAGAGGATGACATGGACGCCATTTGGTTTCAACAGGACGGTGCAACTTGTCACACTGCCAAAGTTACACTCCAACTTTTGGCTACCGTTTTTGAAAATAATAATCAGCCGAAATTCCGATATCAATTGGCCGCCTTGGAGCTGTGATTTAAGTCCGTTGGACTATTTTTTGTACGGAGTCGTTAAGGACAAATGCTATGGGAACCATACAGGGACGATTGATGCTTTAAAACACGAAATCGAAGTTTCCATTCATGAAATTGGAGCCCAAACAATCGAAAATGTGCTTAAAAATTGGGTTGATGGAATGGCCTACTGTAAAGCCAGTCGTGGCAGTCATTTGAACGATATTATTTTTTATTCATATATGACAATATTCAATCTTCAAAATAAAAAAAAAAAAAGTTTGAAAAAATATTGATTAGTTTTTTTTTTTGTAGCCGATTCAAAAAGCAAATTTTACTTGGCCCACTCTGTAGTTAATGATTTCAATTTGCATCGTGTTGGTGTAAAGTTGGTCCCAAAGGACCTAAATTTCTTGCAAAAGACGGACCGCGTTGATATTGCCAAAGGCACGATTTCCAATACTAAATTTTCGCCAAAAGGTAAAACAGTTAATAGAGACTATTATTTGGGTGTTATAGGTAAAATGTTTACATGAATCAATTCGCAAAAAAGAAAAGATTTGTGGGAAAACAACTCAAGAATTTTGCACCATCATAACGCACCATCGCAAAGTGTTATCAGTAACTGTGAGTTTCTGGCAAAGAACGCAACGAGTACCAACCAAGAGCCAACTAATTCACCTGATATGGCTCTTCCTTTAATCGAGTCAAAGAACCATTACGGGGAAAGCGTGTTAACTACTAAAAGGAAGAAATGGAAAACTCGAAGACAGCTCCGATGGCTTTGCCGAAAATTGAGTCCCAGAAATGTTTCGAGGGCTGGATCAAACGCTGGCATAAGTGTGTTGCAGTTGATGGGGAGTACTTTGAAGGCGATAATACCTATAACCTTTGAGGAATAAGCTAGAAGAGGAAAATCAATATACAGGGTGAACGATATGAAGTGTAATCAACTTCACACTGCTTGTATCTGTAAAACAGCTCATCACATCAACGTCAAAATTGTTCTAATGACAGTTCAATATACTGTTTATAAGCCATCAAAAGCATTTGCGTCTCAGTTTTGTTGAATGTTTTTTTCTGTGATGGAATTCAAACGTAATAGTGAGATTGCGTTATATTTGGCTGGACAATCACAACCAGCCATTGTTCGTGAGCTCAGCCCCCTCAAAGTGAATAAAATGTTTGTGTATCGCACTATAAAACGCTACGCTGATACTGGTAGCATTGCAAAACGCTATGGAGGTGGGCCAAAAAAAACCGCAACAACGCCAGAAATGGTTCGGAAAGTGAAGGCTAAACTTAAACGAAATCCATATCGAAATGGAAGAAAAATGGACAAAGAACTGAAAATATCGTAAGACAGCATTCGACGCATATTGAAAAATAAGCTCAATGTCAATGCTTACAAGTTCCAAAAAGCACACGATCTTTCACCCCAGCAAAACAAAGTTCGGTGCGAAAGAGCAAAGGAGTTGTTGCGGTTGGACGAACGTGGTGAATTTCCTAACATTGTGTTTTCTGATTAACAAAATTTCCCAATTGAGCAGTTCACAAACACTCTAAGCGATCGTGTTTACTTGACCCAACGCTCATACGAGAATTTGAACCTACGTATGGCCACTCGAAGCAATTTCCCATCGTAAGTAATGGTTTGGGCCGTAGTGACCGCTGATGGACGCTCTCCAATCGTTTTTATCGAGCCTGGTGTCAAAGTGAATGCGACTTATTATCGGGAAAATATTTTAAAAGCTGCTTTAGAGCCGTGGACACGCAAACATTTCGGTCGTAGACCAGCTCGTGTGAACCAAGAATGGTTAAAAAATCATGTTCCACACTTCATTTCGTCCACACAATGGCTTTCCAATTCGCCAGACGCAAATCCGATTGACTATTCCATCTGGTCCATTTTGGAGAGCAAGATGAGGACTAAAAACTATGCCAGTGTGGATGCGCTGAAAAAAGCGATTATACGAGAATGGGCCAAAATACCTCAAGATCACATTCGTGCAGCCTGCAACTCATTTTTTGACCGTTTGAAGGCTATAGTCAAGGCAAAAGGTGGTCATATTGAGCTAAAGTGAATATATGTTAAAATTGTAATCATTTTTGAACAATTATGTCTTTGAAATCAATAAAAACGAATTTCACACAAAAAAGTTATGGTGTTTTGAATAGGTAACACTTCATATCGTTTCACCTTCACCCTGTAGAGGCATCGGATTTTAAATTGAAATAAAACAAAGAAAACTCAAATTGATGGGACAATCTACTTATGTATCACAAATTTTTGTATAGAGCCATTCATGATATTTATGGTTTAAAGATAATCTCTTCCAAATGTAGGCCGCAACTGCGCCGTAATTCGGCCATCCGTAAACACCAATTTTGAATGACTCGCTGCAGGACTTTGGTCGGTATCTCGAAAATAACTTTAGTAATGATAGCTTTCTATGCCTCAATCGAAGCTGGTTTATCTACAAAGCATTTAGACTTTACTTAACCCCACAAATAAAAGTCCAAAAGTGTGATATCACACGATCTTGGTGGCCAGTCCACTAGTCTGAGACGAGAGATAAATTGCTCATCGAAACGACGACACAGTAAATCCATTGTTTTTGGCATCAAAAAGTCGTTTATCATGGCGTCATAGCGTTCGCCATTCACTGTTAGATTAGCACCAGCCTCTTTTTTGCAGACATATAGGCTGATGATTCCTCTAGCCCATAGGCTGCACCAAACTGTTATTTTTAATCGATTTAATGGCTTAGGGTTGCTCTTCAGCCCAAATATGGCAGTTGTGATTACTGACGTAGCCATTAAGCCAAAAAAGGACCTCATTGCTGTCCATCATAAGTTGACCTCAACGCGCCATGAACACTTTTCACAGAGCTTCGATTTTCGTAATACAATTGAACGATTTGTAAACGTTGTTGAGGCGTAAGTATTTCCAAGATGAACTGTCAATAAATACTGAAAAAAATTATGTATTTAGTTTGACAATAGTCACACGTAATCTGTCGAAAAACCCGTTGTAAAAAGTACTTTCAATCCCAAAACCTTTTTCGCCAAATTTCTGAATATATACCGGGAACTTTTTTATCAAGGTGGTGTATATGAACATCTGTACATAAATTCATTTTTATTAAGTTTTCCAAAATGTCCTACAACATTTCAAAACTAAAAACACAGAAGCACTAATAGTTACTAAATAACGAAAAAATAATAATACGATTAACACAATGCATAGTTTGCAAAAAATATGTGGTATTTTGCTTATCTTTCTACTGGCAAAGCAAACTCACGCCATCGTTGGAATGGCAAATGATCCGATTAATCACGTTGGCGAAAAATGTGTCTCGTAGCAGCGGCTATGGCGAGCGACTGCTTTTGTATTATTTTTCGTTTGGCAATGAAGATGGACCATATAATGCGACTAGTTGCGATGCTTTGGGATCGCATTTTTCCGTATCCTGTTTTTTAAATACTAATACTTATTACTCATTCTTTGATGTAATTAGGGATATCAAACGAAAAAGGATATATCCAGTTATAGTAGCACAAAAAAATTAATTTACTTTTCAACTGGTGAAATGTCGCAAAATGATGCCCTTTGAAAAATGTATACTTAAATATTTTTGAAATTTCCTCATGGATTATTTAACAAAAATATATATTTTTAGGGTATATAAGTATGTATATTGTAACAAATACCTTAATTTCGCTCTTCTTGTACTTTTATAAAAACGTGAAAAAATAGCAGAAAACGTCTCTTAAGAAATAAAGTACACCCAATGGTCACTTTTATTGATGTTTTCACAATTCTGTAAGGACAAAATAATTTAGAATTAAAATTCGTGTATAAGAATTCAGCATAAAGATTTATTTTAGCCCACATTATTGCGTTCTCAAATTAATGGAAAGAACAAAAAAATGTGTTAGTTTTCAGTGAAAGAGAGGGGCGGCGTCTCTCTCTGCCGGCAGGTGAGCAGGGGCACGCCGCAACGCGGTGTTCTCTCACCATTTCTCTGGATCATTGTTATCAATGACCTGCTGGATGAGCTGGTAGGAGAGGTTGCAGGGTGATTGCCTACGCGGATGATGTGGCATTAATTGTTACAGGAAAGTTTGTAGATGCCCTGTAAGATTTAATGCAAGATTTAATCTGAACGTAGTTGTTCGATGGGCAGTGGACTGCGGCTTATCGGTGAGTCCTCTTAAGACGGAGTTCATCGTTTTCGCGAGAAAATACAAAATACCCAGAGCTCAACTCCCCTCGATGGGGTGCGCTCCGTTGGTGCTTTCTGACAAGGTGAAGTACCTAGGTCTAATCCTTGACAGTAACCTAACGTGGAAGCCCAACATTGAGGAGAGAGTAAGGAAGGCAACAATCGCCTTGTATGAATGCAAGGGCGCAATTGGCAAAAGATGTTGCCTAGAATTGTATTTTGGGTCTATAATAGCATAATAAAGCCAATCTTGTTAGATGGAGTCGTTGGCTGATGGAACTCACTGGAGAGGATGGCATCAGTTAAAAAGCTAGAGAGAGTTCAAAGGTCTGCACTCATTGGAATCAGTGGGGCGCTTGGAACTACGCCTACTCTAGCGCTTAATGTAATGTTAAATGTGGTACCTATAGACATCGCAGGCAGAATTGCCGCTGCTCGTACCGCAATCAGACTGAGGGGCTTGGGCTCTAAGCTCAATCTCACATATGGGCACTCAAGCATCCTCAGAAACTTTGAGTTCATCCCCCCGTCGCTTAGTCCAAGCCCTCGCTTAGTACAAGCGGATATTTCTTCACTCATATTCCATCAAGAGAGGAGTGGACCGCGGGCAACACTTGGGGACAGGGCCTGGTTAACCTGTTCACGGATGGCTCGAAGTTGGATGGCAGAGTTGGATAAGGAGTATACTGCAAAGCACTGCCTATCAAACTCCAATTCAGGGAGTGTGTTCCAAGCAGAGGTGGCCGCAATCAAAGAAGCAACTGGCTGACGACCTACTTACGTAATAACTGTTAAGAGGATAAATACTTACTCCGATAGCCAAACGGAAATTAGGGCACTAGGCTCTATTATAGTGCATTCGAAACTAGTCAGGGAATGCGTGGTCTCTCTCTCGATCGCATCAGAGTTCTTCGACATTAGGATAATTTGGATACCTGGTCTTAGTAACATTGCTGGAAACTGCGAAGCCGACGAGCTGGCCAGACAAGGGACCTGCGAAGTAGTGTGCCCGCGAAAGGAGAGGATCGGGATCCCCTTGCCAACATGTGCTCTACTTCTGGAAGGATGGGCTTTGCACCAACTCAGCGAGCGCTGGGCAAGTACACGAACGTGTAAGTTCGCGAAGTCCTTCTGGCGACGTTTGGATAGGAGGCGTTCGAGGGATATTCTGAGAATGACAAAATCTCATTTCGTGGGCATCTTCACGGCGCACTATCCGCGGGGTATACATGCCGTGAGACTCGGAATCACTTCGAGTCCTTTTTGCGTCAGGTGAAATGATCGCAGCACCTGCTCCTTAGCTGCCCAGCTCTCGCGGGACTAAGATTCAAGCATCTTGGTTCTCACTTATTTTCTGTGCCTGCTGATATAGCAGGTCTTGATATCAAAAATCTGATGAAATTCATCAGCAGCATAAAGAAGCTAACGCAACCGCAAATTAGTCACCGTTCATAGTCCACAAATACTCAACCCTCCCCACCAATCTCCTTTTCGTCCTATCGGTTTTGTTTTTCGTCACCTCTTTTCCCCCCTCTTATGGTAGTAGTCGGTCCGTATGACCAACTCACCTAGACCTCATAGGTCCGTTGTGATACCACTGTGCGACACGGGAACCTTGTTTATTTACTTTCATAAAACCATTTTGAGGCTCTTATGAAGCGCAGGATCGGTCTAAACCCCGCGCCAGACAGTTCTGTAAGAGAATTGAAAAAGTGTTTACCTAGACAACCTGCTCTGATTTTAGCTAAGGCTGCACAATTGCAAAGGAAGTGCTCTACTGTTTCTTCCTCCTCCTCATGTCTACAACTTCTACACTACTCATGGGAGAATACTCCTAGTCTCAAGGAATGCCTTCCGAATAGTCTGTGGCCGGTGACACAAGCCACGACCTTCGAGATACCTTCTCTTGAGAGGCTAAACAATTCCTTTGTCCTATTCTTGTTGTTATTGTTTATTTGCGGCCATAGTAACCTGGGTGTTACTCATGTATCTTCTTCTTTCCATGACCTATTGGCCTCTTGGGTAATGTTGTTTTTTATTATTAATTTACTCGTGGCCAAAGGTATTCCAATGGTACTTTTATCACAGAACAGTTGAAGAGCAGTACCTTTTCTGGCTAGCTCATCAGCTTTACTGTTTTCCTCAATATCTCTATGCCCCGGAACCCAAATAACGCTGACCTTGAATACAACGGTAATATCATTTAGAGCTGCTCGGCATTCCTGTACAATCTTTGATCTTAGTATAGCCGCATTCATTGATTTAATGGCCGCCTGGCTATCCGAGAATATATTTATAGTCGTTTTTGTTACGGCATGCATATTTAGGTATGTAGCCTAGGCCGGGTCGATTTGTTGGGAGGCAAAAAAATCGCCCATTGCTCTGTGAAAATCATATTCTAGGGATCAGAATAAGAAACTTTACCGAAGGAACCATACCTCTAAAACGAATTCTGATGTCCCCCAATTTGGGTCGAACTTTTTAGTTTCTTTCCTCATGTAAAGGCCAAAAATGGTGATATTTTGAAATGATTGTGTGGGAAACCCCCCAGGGGAGTTCCAGAGGGTGTGCCACTGGCATGGGTGGATCGGCCGTCCAAAGTTAGTGGGGGTCGGTCATACATTTGGACTCGATTGGAGCACTCTAAATGGGTCAAAGTGGGATTTTTCGTTCGACCCAGAGTTTTGGCAATTTTGTCACTTAGAAGGTTACAATACAGACTTTCACCGATCAGAGTTCCGAATATTCCACCAGATTTCGTGTCCTGCTTACTTCAACTTTTAATTAAATGCCATGATGTGCAAAGCTTTCAATAAAAGTAAATACATAAATGCTTCTGACGAAAAAACGCAAGTGTGAAGTAAAGCACAAAATTGTTTAACTAAGTGAAGCAATTTTAGCACCATTTTCCAGTTGATACCTGTTCATTGGCAACTTAGATTTTGCTTTTTCAATTATCCTACCAATTTTGATGAATTCTTGAGCTCAATAAATATATTTATATAGATTGATTGTGCTTTTGTTCAGAGGCAACATATCGCTTAGCAATCGTTATTTCCATGTGGTTGAAATCATTCGGCAATACTGTAAGCTAATAAAATATAAAAACATTTGAAATTTTCCCGCACTGGGTCAAGTAAATTTGAGCAGCCAATAACAATATCTTCCAAAATAGCAAATCAATATTTATGCGCAGAAATTTTGCCGCATACCGAAAGACTTTATTAACTAAATTTCCAAGGCGTCGGCGTTACATACAAATGATTGCATGTATATACAGACATTTAGGCAGAGGAAAAATGCCCTGCAGGAAAATTAAATACTTCCAAGCTGAAGTGCTTCGAGTGAGTAATTTGTGGGTTCACTAAGCTGATATGTACGCAGTAAGCTCATACCTCGCTCTTTCCACTTTGAAGACAATCAAACTGTGATGGACTAACACGAAGTGTCTTAAAAAATATGGATGATTTTTGCAATATCTTCAACAGCATAACCTCAAATTTTAAGTGTCCCTAAATATATGGGGTACCAAGAAATGAGAACGTAATAGACAAGTAAAAGAGGAAATAGTTTGAGGCCGGGCTTGAAAATGGAATTGTAGAATAAATATATATATTGCCAGTTTTCTAAGCTCAGTATAAACTGGCAGAACTACTAACACCAGGTGAACTGATCTGGATACTTGTTGGGTATTGCGCTTGACTAAACCTCGAAACTTATTGAGGTGCTCTAAATAAAACGGGGCACTGTACTATTGGTCATACGGTCGTCAGATCAGGAGTTTTACATAATTATAAGTATTTGTGTAGAAACTCCAAAGATTACAAAGAGGTGTAAAGCCTTTCTGCATTCCTTTTGGGGAGCCACTTTTACGAGGATCTGTACGAGGTGTGTTAAAAAAATAAGGTGAATTTTCATCTTTCTCAACAAATATCTATTTATCCATCAATTTCCATTTTATCTCCTTCAAAATTTGTGCCAGCGTTCTTTTCAATCCTCGAAACAGTTTTGATATGCACTTTTTGGTATGCCATTGAGCTCTCAGCGATTCGGTTTTTATCTTCTCAATCGAGGCAAAACGCCGTCCTTTCATGGGTCTCTTCAGCCTTTCGAACAGGAAAAAGTCGAAAAATCTGGTGAATACGGTGGCTGAGGCGAGATAACGGTGTTGTTTTTGGCCAAATAATCTCTCATAAGCAAAAATCAGTGAGCACAATTCCGGGCGTTTTTCTCGTATTGCGTCACGCAAACGGTGCATAACTCCAAGGTAATACTTCTTATTTACCGTACGACGTTGTGGTAAGAAGAAAAAGGCCAAGGAACGTCATGGTAATCTAAGAAAACAATGGGCAAAACCTTGATATTTGACCGAATTTGGCTCGCTTTGTTTGGTCTGGGCTCTTCTGGACTCTTCCATTGCGACGAATGGGCTTAGGTTTCGATGTCATAACCATGTACCCATGATTGGTTACCAGTTATGACCCTTTTAAGCTAATCTGGATTATCGTTCACGTCGTTCCACAATTCCTGAGCAATGCTCATGCGACGTTGTGTTTGGTCCGAACTCAGTAATTTTGGAACGAACTTCGATGCCACACACTTCATGGCCAAAATTTCCGAAAAGATTGCATGGCATGAGCCAACCGATATGCCGACATCCTCAGCAACTTCACTTTATCAATATTTTCATTGGTTGTTTATGCGCTGGGGCGTCCTGAGCGAGCGTCGTCATTCACATCTTCTCGACCTTCTGTGAAAAGCTTGTACCACTTATAAACATTTTTTTGACTCAGAGTACTCTCACCGTATGCTATTGTCAAAATTTCCATTTTTTACACAAAATTTGATGCAACTTCTTTGATCCTTTTTTTTCGATAAACAAACAAAACGCTTGTCGTATTTAGGCCTCACACAAACAACTAAATATGCTCTATTGCTAAAACCCTGAACATATCTTCGAGAGGAGTGTCCAGCATAAGAAAAAAAAAATACTAAGCGATAGTCGAATGTACGTAGCCCGCGAAATTTGAAACCGTCACCTTAATTTTTGAACACACCTCGTATAGCTTATGCTCAGTCCCACTAAAATAATTGCTTGGACATAAGGCATAACACATCAAAAATCTTTCGTGCACGTGACGATGAGTTCTGCGATCCTAGGGAACTATATTTTTAAGTGGCCTATATAACAAAACTATGCGTTCAATATCTTTTCTTTAGAAATAATTTTCATTTGCGTATTTAACTATTGACTTATAAATATAATAAATATTTTAATATTATACAATATTTTCTCGGTATTCTAACCCAAAAAAGTATTCTTGCTGCGGTGGTCGCAGACACCTCTTCTGGTGAAGGGACGCTGCAGGCGTTGATGAGTTCTTAAGTCAAATACGTCACTGTCGAATCCTCACCACCACCAGCGGTTAATTGTTATGCAGAGGTGGCCTGAAAGAAGACGATGTTTAAGAGAAGTAGAACCACATTTCATTCATGGATTTCTGCCTACTGCTCTATTCTACTTGGATCATGCATGCAAGTAAAACTACCATACTACTATCCATACCATGCATATGGATTGTGATAGTATCGGTAATAACTGCCAAAGTTAAAGTGAGGCTACGAGAGCGCCAAAAGCTCAGAATGGTTGTCCAAATGATTGTCGAAACACAAGGAAGAGAATTACGCTCGAAGTCTAGTTAAGAATAAATCTTCATACTTGGATGAGCAAACAGTTGAACAAAAAAGTTCAAAACTCGGATATCAGATATTGTAAGTCGCAACAGCTTTACTTCTAGAGCTTTGAATAACAAAGTTCTACCTAAAATGTATGAGTTTTTTATTCTTTGGATACGACTTTACTCGCTGCCGAAAGTATTTTCATTTAATATATTGTAGTATTTTTCGGCCGTAGTTGCCGGATGCGTTGATGTATGACTACCATTCGGGGTGCCAAGGTTCGAATCTCCTAAAATATGCATGAAACCGCAAAATGACAGATATTGGCGGTCGCTCCTCGGTAGGCAGTTCTTCATAAAAACCCATTTGCCATTCGGAGTCGGCTGTAGATCCCTCCATTTGTGGAACAACACAAATAGGAGGAGGAGCTCCACCAAACACCTAACAGAAGTGTACGCGTCAATTATTCATTTATTCTTTTGTATTGTGCCTTTGATTACCAACTATTCAAAAATCATAGCAGTGGCTGGCGCTTGTTTTATGTTTTTCTAATAAAAACACTTAGGAGGTTATAAGATAAGCTAAAATGATAAATAGAATAAGGTATTGAATATCGAAAGAACAGAAGACACTATGATTTAGTTGATTGTTTGTATCTCGATTTCACCTCCCTAAGGCCCAATATTCCAAGCATCTTCAGCATCCTAAATGACGGCTAAGAGGCTTTTAGTAACTGAATTTTTATGAGTCATACCGTTCTTTAACAACACCAATCTAAGACTAACTGAGTTCCGACATTTGAATATTATGTAAACTTGGTCTTTAACTAATTAAAGCTAATTCCTTGATAGATTCTTATGTTGTTCATAATGTTGTAAGCCTCAATTTAGTGCAAAACAAGTGTTTTCAAAACAAACTCAATAAAATTCTAGATCTCATTTTTGTCAGTGACAATATCGATTTTTATGTTTTGGAGTGTCTTAGTAAGTTTTCGCCTACAAAAGTATGAGCTTTGGAGCTTAAATTAATTTTGTATGAATTTGCTACTAGTGCTAATCAGCACTAACATTAGCCTCTAACTAGAATAACTGAGAGTTTTCACGGGTCAGTACTTCTGTATTTGAAATTTAGTGCGAAATTTCTCCACATTATCTGAGGCTGCCCAATGTTTTTCTACTTTTACAACTCAAGTGATTGAGACCAGTCACCTAAATACTTCTTTACTAAAAAAATGCAGTACAAGGTTCCAAGGCTCCTGAGCTTAAGAGACTTAAAAATCCGCTTAACAAATTCCTTTAAGAAGTTTAAAAACCCCATAAAGAGGATGCTTATGCAATGCATCAGCATTATTTAACAAATTTAATTATTTATATAAATTTCTAAATCTTGAAAATTAGTGTATGTAGTCATAAGTATTTATTTTCTTGAGAAATACATCAAACAAAAGAAGTCTAGTTTTGTTGTCCCATCTGCTGTCTCTTATTATGATAAATTAGCTACCAGTTATCTAAGGTAGTGAACCTGTTCGGCGAGTATTTTAAATCAAAATTGATTGGCATTGAATCTAAATCTGGTCCGAAACTGGTTAACTCCTTTACCAACGCTGCCTCGTCTCTTAATTTTGGCTGTTAGAGCTTGTCAGTGGAAGATGAAAAGAGTATTTTAGCGCTAAAGCCCTTCACAAAAACTGATGCTGATGGCATTTCAATTATTTTTCTTAAACATTTTTTGCCCTGAAGCTACTTTTTAATAAATCGTTAGCCTCAGATATCTTTTCGATGACTGAAAAATGACAGCTGTTACTCTGAAGTGGTAAAAGTCGATGTCAGTAATTGAGAGTAAATACGTGAAGTTATTAGCTGGCAATGGGTGTGAGAAATTTAAAGATCGCAATGCAAGCCTTATATAATATGTAAATTTGGATGCGCTGTATTCTAAACATATGTGACACTTGAGCAAGTCGCCAAATAACAGGAGCATATTCCCACCGGTCGCCGTAGCTGAATGTTTGAAAGTTCAAGCAGGAAACACCAAATGATAGAAAATGTATTTTCTAATAGCAATGGCAAGCCACTAAGGTTATTTCTGCCATACAAGAGCTTCTCATGTGAAAACCATCAGCCATGTTGGGTGGCATAATAAAAGTGTAGCTGCCCGTATTTGTGAGGGTTTACGCGCCAATTATATATAAAATATACATGTATATGGGAAGGACCTCTCCGAGCCGTTTGATACCAAACGAGGTTTCAGACAGGGTGCCTCGCTGTCGTCTGACTTCTTTAACCTGATGTTAGAGAGGATCGTACGACCCGCAGAACTTAATCGCTCAGGCACAATTTTTTATAAGAGCGTACAATTGTTGGCGTATGCCGATGATATCGACATCATCGGCCTTAACAACCGCGCTTTTAGTTCTGCCTACTCCAAACTGGATAAAAAGGCAAAGCGAATGGTCTGGTGGTGAACGAGGACAAAACGAAGTACCTCCTGTCTTCAAACAAATAGTCGGCGCACTCGCGTATCGACACCCACGTCACTGTAGACAGTTATGATTTCGAGGTTGTAAAGGACTTCGTTTTCGCGGCCGCCGTGGCCGTATGGGTTGGTGCGTAACTACCATTTGGAGCTCAGAGAGAACGTAGGTTTGAATCTCGGTGAAAACCTAAAATTAAAAAAAAAAGTTTTTCTAACAGCGGTCTCTCCTCAGCAGGCAATGTCAAACCTCCGAGTGTATTTCTGCCATGGAAAAGCTCCTCATAAAAAAATATCTGCCGTTCGGAGTCGGCTTGAAACTGTAGGTCCCTCCATTTGTAGCACAACATCAAGATACACACCGCAAATAGGAGGAAGAGCTAGGCCAAATACGCAAAAGAAGGGTGTACGCGCCAATAAAAAAAAGGACTTCGTATACTTAGGAACCAGCATTAACACCGATAACAATGCCAGCCTTGAAGTCCAACGTAGAATCTCTCTTGTCAACAAGTGCTACTTTGTAAGTAGGCAATTGAGTAGTAAAGTCCTCTCTCGATGAACAAAACTAACACTCTACAAGACTCACATCATGCCCGTCCTAACGTATGGCGCAGAAGCGTGGACGATGACAACAACCGATGAAGCGACGCTTGGAGTGTTCGAGAGAAAGATTCTGCGTAAGATTTTTGGACTTTTGCAACAGCGAACATCGCAGGCGATGGAACGATGAGCTGTATGAGCTTTACGACGACATAGACATAAGACGAATAAAGATCCCGCGGCTACGTTGGCTGGGTCATGTCGTCCGAATGGATACAAACGCTCCGGCTTTGAAAGTATTTGATGCGGTACCAGCTGGCGGTAGTAGAGAAAGAGGAAGGCCCCCTCTGCGTAGGAAAGATCAGGTGGAGAAGGACTTGGCTTCACTTGGTGTGCCCAATTGGCGCCGGTTAGCACGAGAAAGAAACGACTGGCGCGCTTTGTTAAACTCGGCCAAAATCGCGTAAGCGGTTATCGTGCCAATTAAGAAGAAGAAGATGAAGAAGATATATATGTATATGTATATATATATTCCAAGCTGGATCTAAAAAGAGCGATAAATACCTTCTTTTGTGTATGCGGATTCAAAGCTCTGAACTGTTTCCACGCATAAATGCTAACATGGAGTAGGAGTTTGCCACTTTCTAATTAGGGTTGCAGCGTGAGGCTTGAGTCGAAATATACTCCTGGATCTTTAATAGTTTCAACGAAATTCAGCTCTACACCTGAAATTTTATAAGTTATACTTACAGTTTTAAACTTTCTTGGAAAAGTGTAATGAAAACATTTATAAATGTTAAAAAAAATCGATTTCGCACGCACTAGGCCTTATGATTTTAGAGATCAGACTGAAGCGAAAGAGAATCAAAATTTCAAAATTTGAGTGATTTAGTCAATATGAAATTATTATGCCTCAATTTATCATTCAATTTTTTAAAGCTGGTATGCAGTTCTGAGCCACGAAGAAATAGTAGCAGTAGAGGACAATTGGATATTCATAGGACCCGATCTTGTAAAACTCACCGGGAAAAAGAAAATAGAAATCGAACAAATTATTATTCCGAATTTGCTTTAAATCTATTAATTCGGAACCAACTGGGTTTCTTGCTGAGCCTGTTAGCCATCACCAACACGCATTCGTTCATATTATATTACAATATTATTTTACTTTATCAACCAGTTCCTGTCCAAACTATAAAATTTCAATACTAAATTTAGTTGTAATACTTCCGTGGCAGTGTTGGAGGAATGCGCCCGGTGTATGTGTGTTCGAGTGTGTGCGGGACATGAGGACCATTGTTGTTACAACTATTCGATTTGCATTATGCAGTAAAATATTTACATATGTATATGCGCCATGTTTGTATGTACATATGTATGTGTATACGTGTGTTTGTATGGTGGTATAAGCGACAGCATACAGCAGTGGGCAGAGGGTAAAAGGGGCACAAATATATTAGGTAGGTAGGAGTGCACGAGTGGATGGCGCATCAGTACATTTGCTTGCGTGTGTATGTGTGTGTGCATGTACGCCCAAGTATTCGTTGCAGTTATACGACATCTACACACGTTACACTATTTTCCGATTTCAATTTCAATTTCTATTCTCCTTAGTGCCACTACACCCTTACGCTGCTGGCCCAATGATCGGTCACCCACAAGTAGCTACCTACCCCCCTGTCCCGCACTGTCTATATTCTTCTGTACTTTTCGTTCGTTTTTTCGGTTTTGCCCCAAATGCACTCATAACACTGTGCGCCATTTGTCTCACGCTGCAAAGCATCAGAGTCACAACTCTCTCGCACCCCTTCCAGATCCTTCTACATTCCAGTACGACCCCTTGCGGGACGTCTGTTGAGGCCATAATTCACTGCTTCCCACAACTTCGTTTGTGGTGTGAAAGACGACGACATATAAATGGTTGTATGTATCGATGTAATCGTATCACTATGGTGTGTGTGTGTGTGTGTTTGTTGGGCAGCTAGAAAAAGTGTGTGTAAGTACGCGTACGCTAGCTGAGGAGAATTCGTAGCGAGTGGGAAAATAATAGCAGCCATCGAAATAGTACTGGAAGTGGAACTTTTCTGAAGAGTTGTTCACGGTTGTTGCTGATGGTTGCCACTCGCTTGCTATTCCTACTGTTATTGTTGTTACCTCATTTGTTTTTGTTGTTCGTTCGGTTGTTTGTTGCTTTTAGTTTGTTGGTTTTTGTTGCTGTCGTTGAGCGCGCGGGTGGTTTGGCGGATTTAGTAGCCAAAGGATAAATAAGGATTGAGATTGCAGCTGCTACCATTACCGACTATAGGTCGCAAGTCTTCAAACTTCTAGTTTCTAACGCCTTTATTGCAACATCGCCCCGGCCCTCGGTCGCTGCACGCCACCAACTGCTTTGATATTTCTGTTGCCATTCGTTTCAATTCGTAGGACATCATTTCACTTTAAGCGCTTGAAATATATTTTTCTGCGCTTGCGACAACATCTTCGCCGCTAATGTCCCTACACTCCTTTCGGCCTCTAACTGAGTCGAACTGTCGCGGTACCTTACTGGCACTCCACACTTCTCTCCCGCATGGTAGCTACATCTTACACTTCACAGCTCCACTGCTTCTTCACCTTTCTTGCTTTATGGATGCACACGTACATATACACATACAAATATTTACAAACATACATACATACATATATACATATAAACACTCACCTTCACACACCTATACATATATGAATAAATTCATACACACATCCCGTTGCCATTTGTTAGGTGCGCGTATGTATGTATACGCGCATTTTTTATGTCGCCATTACGTTTCTTCCGCCAACCAACAACTGATTCAGCATCACCATCAGTTTCGGCTTGTGCCTCAGCTTCAGCGTCTGCCGGTTGTTCTGGTTACAGCACAAACTGATTGCTATGCTCCTCCACTGTCGCCTTTTTCTTGCTCCTATTCAGATTTCTATGAGTATGTACGAATATGTCATCTGCTATATTCCTCTCTACTTCTTCGACTTGCATACATACACATCTGTAGTACATATACATATTTATCATTTTTTGCTTGGCTGCTTAGCTTTGTGTTCCGTTTGTTTGTCTCGCCAGCTCACTCGTCTTATACTTCCCTGCCTCCGCGCTCTGGCCACCTAGTTTTTTTCAGGCAATCCGCTCAATCGTCCTTTTTGCCTTCCTTGACCTTTCCGCTGAGAGTGTGCGGGTGTGCGTATTGTATTGCTGATTTGTTATTTGTTTGTGAATTGTACAGTTGTTGACATAAAATAAGAAATCAAAAGGCATTCCATTTGCTTCTCTTGCCTCTGAAGACGATAGAGTAGTAAATCAATTCAAGTCTAGGGATTCAATTCAAATTCAACTCGATAGGGAGACCAATTTCTTTATAGGGAAAACCTGCATCATAATCGGCCTTTCATCCTTATTTATTTTTTATTAAAAACCCCAAATAACGTACAGATAATTTTTGTTTTAACTCTGGACCAAGAAGAGCAAAATTTGCCAGGCGTTGTGCTCTAAAAATGTTCAGCTACATGGAAAATATTCAACAGCTGGATAGAAGGCTAGAAATATAAGATCGTGAATTATCTATTGAGAGAAAATAGTGTTGATTAAAAAAAGGAGTCCCAAATATATTTAAAGAATTAAATAATATTATTTAAATAATTAAATAATACTTGATATTAAGTGAAGTAAGTGTCATTGGAAGCTATAACTTTACTCCATCTTTCAGGCAGCATACGGATTCCTCTGACGAAAAATTCGAGTTGTTTTCACTTCGACGCTTAGGGCTATCGTAATATATCCTTGATTTATCGCCAGTGACGACGCGATGCCGAAAATTTTTCCTTTTCTGCCGTTCAAGAAGCATCTCACACGTCACCAAACGTCTCTCGATATCCCTCTCCTTCAAATGATGTGGCACCCAGTTACCTGCTTTCTGGAGCATTTTCATCGTCTACATACATTTACCGATGGTTGGCCTATCAACATTCAACTCCTTAGTGCTCCAAATGCTTCTTCATCCAATAATTGTTGCAGTTGAGTATCTTCGAATTTTTTGGGCCCCCCTTCGCTCGTTCGCTCTTTATCACTCACGTTGAAATAGCCACTTTGGAAGCGTCGAAACCACTCTTTCTAAGTAGCATTTGATGGAGGGTGATTACCGTAAATATTGATCAATATACGACACGTTTCAGCTACACTTTTCTTTAAAAGGTAGTAATGAAGCATGACTTCCCGCAAATGGTTTTTTTTCGTGACGAACGTAGACATTTTTGAAAGCAGATAAAGAGGAATCTTTACACTTCATACGTATGTTAACTACTGCGATCGAGACCTCACATAGACATCGTCAAATCATTAGTATATTACTAGAGCGAACACGAAAATAGGGACACCTCTTTTATGAGGGCGGAAACGTGATCGAATGCGAAATAAAATGTTAACACAAGGTAGGAACTGGTTAAGAAATGTTTAGTTTGCTTTATATGATATTAAAAAAAGAGGCCCATTAAAGTCAACTTGCGCCTCAACTCTGTGAAAAGTTTAACTAAATATAATATAATATTATTTCTAAGATTTCTCTATGAATATCCAGAGTGGGATGTATGAAGATCATGTAGCGAGTCCCATTGGATACCTCTTGAGGCAAAATTGAAAACTGTTTTTTGGCATGATTACCCGTTAAGGCCTTGTAAGGCGACAATTGCTACAGATTCAATATCCCTTTCCGACCTATGGCAAATCTAGCCAACCAATTGGTATGCATTTTTGGTCCCTAACACTTTGCTCAGTGTAGAAAATAGCTAAACAATTTATTTCGCCGAATCTTCTGTGTATCCTTTATTTCCAGGATACGCACAATTGTTGCGTTTCGGCTGAATACAAATAAAAATGTATAAATAAATACAAATGCACGTTGCTAGAAATGTTAATTTATTTTATTTTTATTAGGCACTTTTATTATTTTTCTGTAAGATATTTCGCAAAACAATTTTGTCTTTTATTTAAACACAAGTAAACTTTACATTTGGTACAAAATAAACGAGTGCGGGATTTACAACCAACACGCCTGCAACATCTTGCTGATGACAAATCATGCTCCTCCTCCAATTGTATCTATCAAGCCTCTTATCAATGCAAGGCTGTTCAGATGGTCAACATTTTTTACATACTCTTGGAGTCTCTTCTTCTTCGGTATCGGAGATATACTCTTCACGTGGCCTTTTCGCAACAGCTATAAGTTGCTCAGCTAATGCTAATCTAAAACTTAGTAAGTCATGAGAATCCGCTCGAGATTTCGAATTTATTTTGCAAGGTTCTCTGTACTGTAGCCAAGAGTTGCAACATGCAAGATCAATAAAATGAATGAAAACTTTCAACGTCCACTTACGAGTTTTGAAAAACGAATGGTATGCCTACATTAATTGATCACATATGTCTACCCCTCCCATAGACTTGTTATATTCTCGCACTATCCTTGGAGCCGGTACTTCAGCATACCTCTTTTCCTTTTTTACATTGGAAACGGGCCCGCAACCATAAGCTGATGATGCCAAGATTACCGCTTTGGAATCCTTCCACTGGACCACAACAATATTATCCTCGCTATGACAAAATTCTACCATATCACCCCTTTCCATTCATTAGCATAAATACCACGGTTTAGTAAAGCCTGAAGGAGTGGTATTGTTGTAAAGTATCGGTCAAAAAACACTTTTGAACCTTCTGGAAATGTTTCAACCAAACGTAAAACGAAGGCTGGACCTACGCCTAAGTTCGTATTGGAAAGTGGTGTCGTCTTTCCTTGGTAGATTTCAAAATCGAGTACTAGGTTATATTCCAAACAGCTGGAAACTTGTTAGGGTCGTCTTCATACCAAAGGCAGGCAGAAGAGGACATGAATCAGCGAAGGACTTTAGGCCGATCAGTTTGTCGTCCTTCCTTGTTAAAACTTTGGAACGGCTTTTAGATATGCACATTAGAAGTTCGCTGGAGAGCTTTAGTATATCAACTGCACAACATGCTTACCTCAAAGGCAAATCGACGGAGACAGCGCTTCACGAGGTAATCCGAACAATAGAGGGGTCTCTAGTAAACAAACAGTATACGATGGCAGCTTTTCTTGACATAGAGGGCGCATTTAATAACGTTAGCACGAATGCTATCCAACGGGCGTTAATAGACTTAGGGGTGGAAAATTGTATCACCAATTGGATCATCTCTATGCTAGAAACCAGGATCATTAGAGCTAATATGGGTAACATCAACATAACTAAGAGAGTCCACAGGGGTACTCCACAGGGGGAGTACTATCTCCACTTCTTTGGTTATGTGTGATTAGCAAAATCCTAATAAAACTTAATAGAGGAGGGGTAAAAGCGGTGGCGTACGCTGATGATGTGGTGCTAATGGCATCAGGACTGTGTCCTAATACGATCAGTGGGATCATTCAAAGGGCGTTAGGCGAGCTTAATTCTTGGGCAACAGGTTGTGGCTTAAGTTTAAACCCGCGTAAAACAGAACTCATGCTCTTTACCACCAGATACAAGGTACCAAGCTTTACCCTACCAAATATTAATGGACAAACCCTCTCACTTTCACTCAGTGCAAAGTACTTAGGGGTAATTTTGGACTCCAAACTTAGCTGGAAATTAAACGTCGAAGAACGGGTAAGGAAAGCTGAAATTGCTCTATATGCCTGTAAACGTATGCTTGGAAGAAGATGGGGTCTTCAACCTAAGCATACATTATGGTTGTACAAGGTGGTTATACGACCAATTTTATCGTATGGTTCGGTAGTTTGGTGGAAAGCTCTAGGGAGAGATTACAACATCAAATTACTCGGCAGAATACAAAGATCAGCCTGTGCAATAACGGTCGGCGCAATCAGATCATGTCCTAGGGAGGCTCTGAACGCACTGACACACGTTATTCCAATAGACCTACATATTAAGAAGACGGCAACCATGAGTGCATTTAGGTTAAACGAAGCGGGCCGCTGGAAAGAAAACACTTATGGTCATGCCAGTCTACTATTGCGGCAAACTCAGTTAACCTCGGTGAGGACTGACTACATCGTCCCGACGGCAACATTCAATAGGAATTTCGCCACTCTCTTTCCATCTAAGGAAGAGTGGAATAAGGGATTCTCATTAAACAACTTCGACACTACAGTCTATACAGATGGTTCTAAAATGGATTGTGGTGTTGGAGCTGGTATATATTCTCATAGACTTAAAATTGAAAAATCTGTGCGCCTCCCCAATACCTGCAGTGTCTTCCAGGCGGAAGTACTGGCAATTGGGGAAGCTTGTAGGCTACTAATCACAGACTTCTCTTTTAAGAGCAATATCGCTATTCTCTCGGATAGCCAAGCTGCAATCCAGGCACTGGATTCAGCGACTACAACCTCAATGGTGGTGGAACAAGGTAAGTCTAGCCTTTCCACCTTGAGCGAAAAACATAATGTTACCTTAATCTGCGTCCCAGGACATCGGAATATTGAAGGTAACGAAAAAGCAGATGAACTGGCAAGAGGGGGATCTGCCATGAATAACGCTCTTGCAGAACCGGTATTCACACCATTAGGTGCAGTCAAGAGTACAATTTCCCTAAAATATCTCCGAATGGCGGAGTGTAGATGGAGGGGCCAGACGAAATGCAAAATCAGCAGAACGTTATGGCCCACCTACAACCTTAAACAATCATCAATATTGTTAAACATGAAACGACGGGATGCCTGGAGACTAACGGCAGTCATAACTGGCTTTTGGTCTGTCGGAGAACAGGCAGCCAAAATGGGCATCCCTCACAACCTACACTTTCGCAGTTGTAAACAACCGGAGGAAAAGGAAACAATTTTCCATTTCCTCTGTGAATGCCCTGTCCTATGGAAGGATAGAATGTCAACCCTGGGCAAACCACTGTTCGAGAAACTCGAACAACTGTCTGGCTTAGATGACAACAACCTAATAAGGTTCCTGAACCGCACAGACTGGGTATAGTCATGCCGTAAATAACAAGTTGGAAACGAGGATGTGGCAACAAAATGGTGCGGAAGCGCTAGTTGGATTCAGGATGAATCACCACTCTAACCAACCAACCAACCAACCAGCCCTTCAGATGTCGTTAATACTTCGTTCTTTAATCCCACTCCTCTAGGTTTGTTAGGAAGGCTTTGTCTCACGGGGCAACTTACTGGTCGTTCATTTGGGATCATTTGCTCATCTATGGAATAATTATCTCTTGGCTTTCTAGGAACGCTCCGACATGCCGATCTTACAGCTTCAATTAATGGATTAATCCTCCAAAAAACATTTGATTGTTTCTCTGCTTCTGGCACTTCATTTTCGTCCATAACATGGAGGCACATTCGCAAAAGATAAAAGCGATCACGGGACATTGTATCAGCAACAATTGGAAGCCTCGATTTAGTCTCCCAGTACATGCACAATCTCGGATAACGTATGCAGCCCATCGCAATATTTATGCCAAAGAAATTCTTTATTTCACCAATTGTAGTCCCAAGTGGTTTTCCTTTCGAAAACATATGGTATCTGTTTGTGTATTCCGCAACGCGTTTGAAAAAGTCGTCATTAAAATATTTATAAAAATAGTATTTAGGGGGCTCCACATCTATGTTAACTTCCACAGAAATGGAAGCACTCTCTTCCAGATTTATTTGAAATGGTCTTTTCCTCCAAATTTCGCGGCGATTGCTGTTTTCATTTGGTGGTTCCTCAGTACCTTCGCCATTTCCTTCGTCCCTGTCATCACTTTCATCATTTGCGGATTCACTGTGCGCGCCAGGTAACTCCCAAGTAGCATCTCGAAGATCATCATCGCTACTAAAGTTCTCCAAATCCGAGTCTAATAGTGCACCCAATATTTCGTATTCAGTCAATTGCTCTGATTGAAAAAAAAAACAAATATTTCGTTAAACAAGTCCTAACACGCACAATTCTGTCACTTCAAACTAAACTGGCTGTACATTAATTAACGTCACAAAAATACACTTAATTTCACTTTTTAATTAAAACTTCTTTTGTTATTATTATGATAACACATTTTTTAAATATAAATATCTCGGCTTACCAATTTAAATAATTTTTCTAATTTACTCTTTCGATTCATTTTTGCAAATGATTGAAATGCAATATCAAAATAGCGAAATTCGCGAAAAATAACGGACACCAATAACTGTTCGTTGTGTTTTTATTAAGAAAATAGCTCGCACAATTGTGTATATCAGGTTAAATTGCACTAGCGCAGATATTTTCGGAAATATTAGGATTGTGCGTACACGGTCGTGAATGGCTGCTTTCAGGTGTGAAGAGAAAAGGAGTGCATTTAGTCAAGGAGTGCATTTTATCAAGCAAAAGCCCTGTTATTCAAAGCATTGGCTATTAATATTCTTTCAGATATTTTTTGAAATTGTTCTGGTAAATATGATCAGACTTTTTCAGTTGTCCAAAAGGCGAGCGAAATTAAAATTTCTTCGAAGAAACAGAAGTGGTAGCCGCCAGATCCCCGTGGATTCTCTGGATCAACTATTAAACGGAAGCTGCGATGTGTGGCGAATATTTATAACACAATGACAACAAAGACATGACATATTGTCTCCGTTTAAATTCCACGACCACTTTCCGTTGCAATCTTTTTTTCTCATATTGTCTAAATTACGCATACTGAAGAATGGATGTGGATCTTAATTCGTACGGTACCCAACTTCTTTGCCTTTGAGTTATTCTTAGAAATTACAATCGTTTTGAAATTTTTTGCTCAGTAACTGCTTACAAAGTGGCAACTTGTTCTTGGGTTTAATGACTCAAGTTATGCCTTTAGTTCTGCGTCTACCGAAGACATTCCTTGCCTCTCATAACAAAATTTTGACTTTTACATCGAGATAACACAATCCCTAGCTAAGTGCATTTGCGCATAAAAAATTAATAGCAAACTTCAAAGTGTATTGCCGCCTTTTGATACAAAACTATATTGAGGTTTATGTGACTTGTGGTCCTACGTATTTTAGTAAGGTGATTTTTTACTTGATTTCTATATTATAAATAAACAAATAAATAAATAAACAAATAAATAAATAAAAAACTATCTGCCGCTCGGCGGTGGCATAAAACTGTATGGCCCTCCATTTGTAGAACAGCATCATGACGCGCCGTACAAATTGCAGAAGTAGCTCGTCCAAATACCTAACAAACAAAGTACGTGTCCATAAAAACATACCGGCTCCACAGACTAGCCCATGTCGTGCGAATCAAAGGTCCAAGATTATTCCTTCTAGATTGTTGTTGATGTGAGTTCATTTTGAGTTAGCTTTCTTTTTTTCTGAAGGGTCTTGCTGAGAAGTTAGCACTGGCAAGGAGAGAAAAGAGAACTACCTCCTTGGAATTGCTGTAGTACCTACTGCTAAGTCAAAGGATGCAATACACGCTCCGCAACTACTTAAAACTCCTTAATGGCAGTCAATTTAAAACTCAAAAAAGCTACATACCAAAAATGTTTTTTCGGTCCTAAGTCCAGACACTAAGGTCAATTTAAAATTCCAACTCTTTCCACTTGATTAAACTTGCAACAGATACAAACGTTGAGAAAAGTATATTCATAAAACATAAGTACTATACCTTTGTAAACCCGGCTCTGAGCTGTGCTTGTCAATTCGCATAACTTAAAATCATTGGAAGATCTCTACTTCCCACATTAACGCTTAAATAGACTCCCAGATAGTAAGCCAGCAACCCTTTGGTAGAACAAGTTTTGAAGCTGCCTGAGGCCTCAAAAAATAAACACTGGGTCAGTAAATGGTCAAATGAAAGGTGTCTGCATTTCAGTGGCCATAACTTTATGCTTGTATTAAGGTCCATTTTGCTGCTCCGGTTAGTGAGTATCTGTGTTACTTTTGATTCCTTTGCATTTGCTGTTTTTCTTCTTCTTGGGTGCGATGCTGTTCGTTGTGTTTTTTTTAAGTATTTCTAAGATTTGAGTTGATTTTATTCTTTTGCCTAATACAATATATTTTCCCCAAAGCTGTTGTTGTTGTTATTTTAGTTTGTTGTACTTTGGCGCTTTTTCGTAGGTATGTGAGAAAAGAAATTTTTTACGTGTATGGGCAATCGCATATCGAATAATAACAATAGCAACAACAGCAACAAAACCAACGAAAATGCCAACAAAAAAGTAAGCAATAACAATAACAAACGCATAAGCAGTGCCAATGGCAATACAAATAACAATAACAACAACCGTGTAATAACATTTGCCATTGCGGAGAACAACGAAAAAGTCACATTTGAATTTGTTACGTACAAGCGGTGGGGCCAAGCGAAATGAGAAAGCTGGCGGGCAGATTACTTAGTTTGGTTGAGTTGTGGACTCTGCTGTGGCGGGTAATGGACAACGGTGCGCTGCCTAGTGAAGTAGGGAGCGATTCTATGGCTGTGTGAATATGCCAAAAGCGATTGTGTGCTTTTTCTGTGTGTGTGTGCGTGTGTACCGTGTGGAGTGTACCGTTATTTTGGCTACAAAAGCGCGCTTGGTCGAGCGAATATGGATGACTGGATAAGGATTTGCGTATTTATACTTCGTAGATACGCCAGCTCTATTATATTTTTACTATGCCTTCTGCCTTCTGCCTGCTACCTTCTGCTCCATGCATACATACAAAAAGAAATTGATGTGCGTGTATGTGTACGTTCGAAAGGGCACTCCAGTATTTGGCATTTTGGTGAATGGGATATTAAAGGGAGTGGAGTCAAGTGAAAGGGCAGCATTGAAGGCGTTACGAATGCCGCTAGCTGAGTGGGCGGTGGCCGGCCGCCGAATGAATAAGTATTCGGCCGAGTAAGGAAGAAGTGGGCGAGGGAGTGAGTGAGTGAATCCGTAAAAGAGTGATGATTGTGTGAGTCAATGGGTGTCTAAGTGAATTGAAAGTAACTGTGCGCACAAGTCGGGGAGAGTAATCTCAAGTGTAACGCAGCGTCTACTAGCTGTCCCTAGTATACTTGAAGGCACGTTCAAGCGACCTATTTGCATCTACTTCCGCTTCTTCGTCTGCTGACGGACTCACCAACTTCCTGCTGCCCAACATCAGCATCAGCATCAGCATCTCTTCATCTTCATTTATCGTTCACTGCTTTATTGTGTTCTTGCGCCCCAAATTTTTATGTAGTTGCATATAAATTTGAGATATTAAAGAAATTCGGGCTTAATTGAAAATAAAAATAAATATAAAAATAATCCACATAAAAATACATATGCAGAAGAACAGTGTATGAGGATCAAATTTATGGACTTTTAACCCGGCCTGCCTTTTAAAACGTTTTTCATTTGGTTTTCCTTTCACTACACTTATGAACGCCTTTCTTTATGCCACAAATCTTTACTTACACACACAAGGATAAAGATTTATATGCTTATAAATATTATCGGCTTGCTTATGTATGTGTATACATACATATTAGGAGGGCTAAAAAAACTTGTTGTTCCAAATTTGTTCTACGGCCAAAAAAGTGAGACACCTAATTTTGTTACTTAGTTAATATACAAAATCATTATTGAGTTTGCACAGGAAAAAATTAACTTTCCGTAAATTTGATACAAAATATTTTTAGATCTATATCATTTAATCTGCTCTTATAATTTCTATTAGAAATGTCTAGAAAAAGTATACCAATAATAAAGAAAACAAGTCAAATATTTGGTTTTTTTTAGTTTTTAGCATTTTGTAATTTTTTGAGAGTTTCGAGTACCTATCAAAATTGTTCTTTTGGTTTTTTGTATATCACTGTTTATCAGAGAACTGCACCGGCTCAGTGTAAAACATTCATACGCTTCGCTTGAACAAAAAAACAGGCCTTTGCGTTCAAACGATCGAACTTGTTCAAATAAGTTATTGTCATTGTTCATTTCAGCTCAATCAAATCATGTGCTGCGTTTTAGCTCTCCGATGTTATCACCAATCGTCTTCCTAGCAGCCGTTTCGGGTATTTGCTCGTTCGGCTCTACATTCATTTTTTTGAGCATGAATAAAATGGCTATAGAGCCAAATGAGCCGGTTTGAACACGTATGATCCCGCATGAGTTTTTGCTTGTAACTAACGATAGCAAAGTAAAACCAAAGTTTTAAAGCAAAAACACTATATTTTCATATTTGTTTTTTTTTTCTTAAAACTTATAATAAAATACGAAAGAAAATAATGTAAATAAGGAAACATTGCTGAAACCAACTAATCCTTTCGAAACGCAATTTACAGCGTACATTGTACGCCAACGCTCGTTTGCTCGAACATGTGTTATTTACAATAATGACAATTACTTCTTTGAACAAGTTTGATCGTTTGAACGCAAAGGCCGATGCTAATTTCATTCAATGCTGCTTTTTGTTCAATTATTAGATTTGAGCCGAAGACATTAGATCATACGTGTTGCCTGAGCTGAACTACGCGTTCGCCTGCATGAGCTGACTGCACTTGATCAAATATTTTGGTTCAATTGACTGAATGTGAGCAAGAAATTTAGCGTATGAACAACGCAAGAAAACAGTGAGCCGTGCAGGTCTCTGCTGTTTATTAAATAAAAGAAGAGAAAGAGAATAATAAATAATACTGATCTGTAGACATTCTATATCAAAGTTACCGGAAAAAGGGTTTTTTCCCAGCAGCATTCAATGCTAATTCTCAAAGCGTTGAAGGCACGGGTGAACAATAAATAAAAACCCGAAAATTGATTTCTAAGTTTTTTGTTCATATAACAAATTAGGCTTTTTTTGTGGCATCCTAATGTGAATTGTTTTGTTATTATGGTATAAGTGTTGCATGCATTTATGCTACTCCCGTCAAAGTTTTTGTAAATATTGTCCATATGATAATAAATAATTCTCCGCCGGCTGAAGAAGGAATTTATCAAAAGCACACGCAGCTTGCCCATTATGCCGTTCGGAGTAGGTCCCTCCATTTGTGGAACACCATCAAGACGCACACCACAAATAGGGGGAGGAGTTCACCCAAATTCCCAAAACGGGTGGTACCGGCAATTATATATAGGTATAATATATAAAGAAGTGTCGTTGCTGGTACTATTTTTGTGTTCGGTCTAGTAATATAGTGTCTCGATCGCAGTAGTTAACATTCGTTTTAAACGTAAAGGATACTTTCCATTTCAATTCAATATATGATAAGGTTAACGGCCTTAACGTTGCAGCGACTGGAACCGGTGGTTTGCAATAGTCGGAACGGTAGGCGTAGTTAACATTAGGATGGCTAAACATTTAAGAGACTTTAGGGTGTGGCCTAAACACGGGCTATGCGGGCCATGTTTTTCGATTTCGATGTAACTCAAATATGTCCGGTCAAAATAATGAGACACGTTTTTTTTGTTCGGTTGAAAAAATTTTTTTTCAAGATTTATCGGCAATTTTGTTTTTCGGCTCAAAATCAATTTTTTTAATTGCTCATAACTTAGTCAAAAACGAACCGATTTTAATGACCCTGGGTTCAAAATAATCGTCATTACCTGCACGAGCGACTTCATGCACAAACAATACCAAAAAAATAGTTGAAAACTCTTTATTTTGCAAAAAAATATTTGCAATTTTTCAAAATCAAGAGGACACCTCAAACTTCAATTGAGCTGAATGCCCAGTTGCTAAAATCAGTTGATTTTGAGTAAGAAACAAAATTGTCGATAAATCTTGAAAAAAAAAAATTTTTCGGGCGAACAAAAAAATACGTGTCTCATTATTTTGACCAGAGAGCAACATATGTGAGTTACATCGAAATCGAAGAACATGTCTCGAATGCCCGGTTGAATTGAAATGGAAAGCGTCAAAGATCCTTCTTTATCTGAAGTCAAAAATGTCTACATTCATCCCGGCAAAATAGCACTTGCGGGAAGTCATGCGTCCTTATTATCTTTAAAAGAAAAGTGCAGCTGATAAGTGTCGTATATTGATCAATATTTACGGTAATCACCCTCCATCAAATGCAGCTATATCTGCCGATAGGTCCTGAACAGATAGTCTAGACTGTCATTTAATTCTTGAATGTGTATCAATGTATTCAAATAGCGGTTTCAGTTTTGTTTTTTTTTAGTTTTTCGATTTTTCAATTTTTACCGAATACAGTCAAATATATTAGATGTTTAATTTTGCTCCGAGAGTCATTCCTTGCACTCCATTTTTTAGGTTTTGTGCCTTCCCTCTTGTTGGCATACCCAGCCAAGTATCGTCGTTTTATAGCTGTATAAATCCAATGCGAGAGTCATATGAAGGGTTGGCACCCAACTGTGTAGCTAAAGCATAAGAAAAATTTAAAAACTCGTGGGCAGAAGATACACGTGGGTCCTTATTCAAAATATATATACATATTTAATCTTGTGAGATAAATGCATATCAATGAAAATATAACCAATTCATCATTGCTCAGAAGTTATTTCATAAGGTAGGACAAGGAAAAATGAGTAGTAATTTGTACTTTAAGTATTTAATGCATTTTATTGTTTAAAGTATTCCGAACATTCCAGAAGCATACTTATCTTCCATATATTTTAAATCTAATGAAGGTACATCAATTTTATTTTCATGCTTTATCCTGAATACCTGACCAGCTTATCTTCCACTTAATTGTGTACTTTTTAGCATATTTAGAGGACGAGATGAGATGAGATGTGATGAGATGAGATGAGATGGGATGAGGTGAGATGAGATGAGATGAGATGAGATGAGATGAGATGAGATGAGATGAGATAAGATTTTTAGACGTCGCGTCTGAGAAATTCAATTCAAAGTAAAACATTCAATAATTAGTTACAATGTGTAGTTCAAAATTGGTGCACAAATTAAAAATGTTCCGCTCTTGGTTGGAGCATATGGTGGATACTA
Source organism: Anastrepha fraterculus (assembly GCA_037575425.1). Taxonomy (NCBI): domain Eukaryota; kingdom Metazoa; phylum Arthropoda; class Insecta; order Diptera; family Tephritidae; genus Anastrepha; species Anastrepha fraterculus. Next base: position 90,887 of record JAYXIM010041783.1, on the reverse strand, counting down.
GCCTCTTTCAACATCTTCTGTCATCTGTATAATTCTTAATTGACTCCAGGAACCAGACCTCTCGCTTTCAGTACGCACCATTCGCACCAACGTCAGAATTAGTCGACTCTGTAGATTCCACTCGATCGCCATTTTCGCGATATCGGTGTTGTATTTTTTTATCGATGCGTCATCTATTGCTATAGTCTCGGCACCCGACAGATGTCCACTGAACTAAAATATGCAGAAATTTTATTTTTCAGATTTCATAAAAAAAAAATTTTTTTTATATTCTTTTTTCACGTGCAGCAGTGAGGGAGCAACAATTATATTTTTGAAACGCAAGCCAGGTTATATCTACGAGATACGCACAAAAACGGCTATTTTTTCAAAGATGTTTTTAAACTCTTTTGAAGAATACATTTGATAAAAAAGAATACAAAATTGTGTTATCTGTGATTCAAGTTTTGAAATTTTTACACTTCGTAAATAATGAAGACATTCAAATCAATTCCAGTCGATTATCGAAGGTGCAGACAATTATTGACTATATTTCAGAAAAGTTCAAAGAGATTTATAAGCTAAATGCCCCCGGTAACAGGTTCATATCAAAAACTCCCCGGTCGATAAAGTGTTAAGTTGTTTCTTATATTCCTCTCGAACAGTGTGCGCACCATCAGTGATTTCGTAAGATTGCAATGAAATTGAATCGCCTATTAATTTTACAATAACTGATAGCGATAAACATTATTTTATAATGCGATGCATGAATTTATTTTGGGGGACGTAAAACTGTTTCAGTATCCCGAATGGAGTTTTTCGAAGTTTAGAAATCAGTTCTAAAAGCTGTAAATTGTGTTGCTGTTTGATTGAAAAGTTACCCATATTAATATAAAGTCGTTCTCTTATAGATAAAATTAGCACCGTTTCGATTGTATCTACCGAAAAGAAAGCTGACAGAAAGAGCTGTTCTGTGTGATAGACGCCCATTGTCAGATTTTTTAACTCATTTTAAATCATTCTATAATTTAAACACATCGAACAATTTGTCCGGGCTATTTGTAAAAGCTACTGCGTCAGATTCTTTCCTATTAGCAGCTCGGAATTTCGATCGGTCTAAATAATAATAATAATTGCCATATTGGGTGCCTGTCCAAACTTCTCCTATAATTTGTGGAGTGCGAATTGATATTTTTCCACAAATGAGTAGAGCTATAATTTTATGCCGCCTCCGAATAGCAGATGATTTTTAATGAGGAGCTTTTCCATGGCAGAAATTCCCTTGGAGGTTGACATTGCCGACCGAGAAAGAAATTTGAGTAGATCTTGTGGTGCCGGGGAGCCAAGGTGGTTGCATCTTAATACATCAATGTCAAAAAACTCAAGCCTGATTCGAGCGAAGGCACGACAGATGCACAGAAAGTGGTCCGCCGTCTCGTCCTGCTCCCCACAAGCTGGGCAGATGCACTGTCTGATATGCCTACCTTTTCCATAGAAAGTTGCCCGTCATCAGTCCAACCAGCTGGTTAGGGACTGTCTGTAGAACAAAAGGCCTTGCAACAGTGGGACGGACATAACAGGTAACATCAATTTTCTCCATCTGCAGCCTACTAAGCTCATCTGTGGGTTGAAGTAACCTGTTTGCTAATCGTGGCTTTGATGGCTCATCAAAAGAGAGTGACAGAACGGGATCCTGGCCAAAGAAGTTGGGCTAAGAGCCCATCCTAGCGAAAGAGTCAGAGGTCTCGTTACACACGATACCCACGTGTCCCGGGATCCATATTAGTATCAGGAGTTTATGTCTACCGACATAGTTCAGCTTTAATTTACAGGCCTCCACTACCATTGAGGTGGTTGGAGGGCTGCCTTAAACCATGAGCGTAGCTTTGCTGTCGCTGCAGACACATACAGACCTGCCTCTTCACCGGTTTTCCACAACAAAGTTCATAGCTTCTTGAACAGCATGAAAGATCAAAGTGCAGTTTTGTCCCACTGGATTTCACGTAGACACCAGAGCCGGAACCATGCTCGGTCCTGGAGCCATCCGTGAAAATGCGAAAACAGTGTTTGCCAAGCACATTTTCAGAGTTTGACCACAATTGAGACTCTGGCATGGAGTCAAGGGGCATGAATCAATGTGAGTTGTCTAAACTTGGAATGCGTTCTGTGAAAAAGACTATAATTTAAGATTAGATTATACAATTTTAAAATGAATAGCTCGAAAATATAGGCTAATATAGCCTACAAAGTGCAATCAACATTTCCATGAGTTTCTTAGATGTTGCCACATTTTTAAAGTAACAGTGATTCATAAAAAAAAATGAAGAAAACCTTAGCAAAAATAAACTAAACCGTGCTAGGGTTACAAATTTTAAAACTTCTTTAGAAAGTGGCTTTTACAAAATGAGCTTGGCGTATGAAAAACGATTTGAACCATTGCTCCTATGTACGCACTCTAAATATTTAAAAGTGTCATATGCATCTGCAGCAAAATATTTTAAGAAGCTGGAGAGGCTCATAAATAAATGAGGAACGATATATAGTATATATATATATATAATTGGCGCGTACACCCCTTTTTGGGTGTTTGGCCGAGCTCCTCCTCCTATTTGCGGTGTGCGTCTTGATTTTGTTCCACAAATGGAAGGACCTTCAAGCCAACTCCGAAGGGCAGATATTTTTATGAGGAGCTTTTTCAAGGCAGAAATACACTCGCAGGTTTGCCATTGCCTGCCGAGGGGCGACCGCTATTAGAAAAATGTTTTTCTTAATTTTGGTGTTTCTCCAAGATTCGGACCTACGTTCTCTCTGTGAATTCGGAATCGTAGTCACGCACCAACCCATTCGGCTACGACGGCCACCAAGTAATGGCATAATAAATATTATAAGCCCACATAACGCAGTTTGTTAGAATCGAATTGGTCAAATAACTTCTAAGTCTCGCTCCTAATAGACAGACTGTACATGCGTGCATATATATATAACCACTTGTGCTTGTTGTTGGTGTTTGGATTGATTGTAGAGCGTGTTATTGGTCCTCTAAGATAACTTACAACGTTTCAGTATTGCTTTTGAAGTGTTTGGTGATATCAAACAACTTTCAGGGACAAGCTCGTATTGTGGGTGATTAGTTGTGTCGCTTTTTATTGTTTATTATTTAAGTTAATACTGTTACTTAAATTATTATTATTTTTCTTTAGTACTGCAGTTGGAAATTAAGTTACAACACAAAACTTAAAATCTTTCATATTTGAAGTTTATTAATAGCTGTGTAAAATTTTGATTTTTTCCAAATTTAGTTGGATGGGGGCACCCCAAAACGTTATCCGAAAAATATAACATTTTGTGATATTTATTTATTTAACGCTTAGAATGGAAGCATATCGTTGCTACATCATTACACAAAACAAAAAGGAATCTGAAAAATCTGCGTACACCATCGCTCCTACTTAATGCAAATATGTGTATGTATGTATGTGTATAACAGTTGTTTTTGGTGCTCCTTAATTGGCTTTTTATTATAACTGTGCTATTCATTAATTATTTGTTATACGATTTTCAAAAACGATCTATCATTATTCCAGTATAGTTCTCATATGTCCTTCTGAGCTTCGAGTCGTTTCTACAAAGTGGGTTAGGTAAACATAGTTGTTCCCCCTAAGATATCTTTTCAAGTACTTTAAAGTTCGTAAGAAGTTTGCTTTTAAAAATATTATTCGAAATTCATAAACAATATATGGCGACCGACCCGGTTTAATGTGCATATTTTAGGATACGGAAAATATTATTAAAAATAACATTTCGATTTTTAATTAATCCCCCAGAAAATAACCTAATAAAATAATAAAACTTTTTTTTTTGGAATATTTTGTGAAAAGTTATTTGTTCGATGGAAATAATCATTATTTATTGAATTTCAAATTTTTTATCATAAATTATTATATTTTTAAGTTTTACTTTTTTGATCCAAAATAAGGTCCAAAATAGAAACCTCATAATTGCTTTACAAATTTTCTACAATTCCAATATTTTTGTCTGCTTCATGTCACTTTGTTGTTATGCGTGTTTGTGCTAATGCTTGTTGTTGTTACGATTGCACGCTCCACTTTCTTCGCATAATGTGTAGCAAAATGTGCGAGTGACTAGCACACGCCAAAAACAAAAAAACAAAAAACAATAAACATTCAGAAAAAATCCTTTCAAAGTAGTTATACGCAGAAGGCTCAACTAAATATTCGGAAGACTTTTTTTTTTTTTTTGGATTTTCTGTTTTGGCGACTAGCTTCACTTGCAGCTCGCGAATGACAAAATGAATGAAAAAAAAAACAAAAAAAAAAACAAATTGTTAGCCACGAATAAACCCCTTTCAGCAAAATGGATAGTAGCAAGCAACAAATAGCCGGCAAAATGGCCAGTGGCAGTGCTGGTAGCCTTATTTTATACAACATAACCCACACCAGCAACCTTCGTGAGCCTTTGCGAGCAGCTCATCCTCCACCCACTGTTGTTTGTTAGTGTGCCGCAGTCAATTTCACGCTGCAACTGCGAGCCAATTGCGATTTTATCAACAGTAGCAGCTGCCTCTTCATTCTCTTCTTATACTCTACAGTAGCTCGACTACTCCATCTCAGACATAGTCCTTTTGTTCAGCTGCCTGAGACACATTGCTCGTATTTATTTGTTGGTTGTTCGTTATTCGTTGTTTGTTGTTGTTATGTTGCTGTAATTGCTTAAGTGCTTTGGCAGTAAAATGCATCGCTTATGGTGTCTTTCTTCCATGTTCTCGCATTCGCCCATCTCCATCCGCACTCTAACTTGCTCGCTACAGCCACTAAGCCTTTCAACCGCTCTCAGCCGCTTAGCCGCTTAATAGCACAAAACTTTTTGGCCAACCGACTGACTTTCCAGATTGTACGAATATTGTTTGCCTGCTTGCCTGCTGTTACGAGTATTGTCGATGTCAGAGGTTGAACCCATGAAGGCTTGCTTGCGGCGAGCCCCGCTTGTATGCGTACACACTTGCAAATAATAATGAAGGCGGCTGCGGCAAGTGACTCACATTTGCTGACATACACAAGCGTTGGTAGTGCAATTTAAAGACCCAAATGGTATGACCCTTTTTTATATATTTTCCCCTCATATCCTTCACCTGCTGTTGTTTTAAACGTTGTAGTGTTTTATAAGCCCATTTAACCTTCTATTTTGCTCAACTCATCTCAACTCAAGTCAGCTCAGCTCAGCAGCTCGGTTCGGCTTTGCTCGGTTTGGTTCGCTCATTCACTGTGCATGAATTGCTTAATGACGTCGACGTTGACCTTTTTTGTTTTTGCAATATTCGCCCCAGTGTTTTTCGTTAAGTGAATAAAATGTTATAAGTTTTTAACTAATTTCATGTTGATCCTCTTGAGATAAATACCTCGTCTTGTAAACTCGCTACTCATCCCTTCGTGCTTAGGAAGTTTTGCATGTCGGTATGTAAGGCGAGTGACGTCGCCAAGTGTTGTTGCAGTTAATAAGAGTGGCGACATTTTGAGGCATGGCGGTTTACATGATTTCATTTAACCTCTACCCCAAATATTTTCCCTGCTGCACCTTTTTTTATTTTTTACGGTAATGCTTTCTGTACCCGTGCGCGCTAACGTACTACGGTATTATGACTGTGTGTATTTAACGGTTGCTTGTGGCAACACAACGGAATCGAGATAGCTGTAGATGTTCATGCACCAAAGTCTAGACAATGACGAGGATAATTGATTTGTCTGTTTGTCCATACGACGGTAACGGATAACTCCTGCAAGAAGTGAGTATCTTAACAAGAGTATGCCACAAGTTTTGCTCTTGGTCTGAAGGAGGTTTGTATCTAAGCAGCACGATATTGATGAATATTTTTGGAATGTGGAAAAGAAGAGAACTATATTGGAGGGCCTTAGGCGCTTCAGTTAGTAGGATGTAACCAGATTGGACTGGGTCACCTTGAGGCTGATCGCATTTAATGAGTCCGTTTACCGAATTTCAGTTACAACTGGAAGCTGACAAGGCGTCCCGAAATATTGTATGCATTTTTATTATTATTTTTCAAGAAAAGTTTTGCTTTATGAGTGCTCCGACCTTTATTGGAGTGCCTGCAAGTGCCTTGATAACTAGGGGTTAGGAATGTCATATTGGGTTACATCTTTCAGGTCGGCTGTTCCGACGCTGTCATGTTAACCAATATCTTAAGTTATTTTATATAGAGGTTTTCAATAAGCTTTGAGAATTATTTTTAAATTTTTACAATCTTAGAGCACAACTTTTCTCACCTTCTAGGGAGATAACCATACCCATAAATTGTTCTTAATAAGATTCTAAGATTTCGAAAAATAAATTGAAATTTTCATTGAAATTTGGTGGATCTTGGTTTGCGCAAAGTGTGAAAAGTGTGAAGCTTAGATTTACGTGTACTGTTTTTGTAATAGAATGAATTTCATTAAAAAAAAGTTTTTAAAATGAAATAAGAAACAAATAAATGGTCAAACCCGTCAAGAAGTTCTGAAACAAACTGTATATATACTTGTAAGTATATATAAATATGTATAACTACAGTTCTGCGTAGTTTTCGCTTTATTTCACCAGAAAAATTAGTATAGTTATGATTCTTCCAATTAGATAATTAGTGATAATTGCGTATCCTATTTTTGAGATACATATTAGAGGGGACGTTCATTTCTAGAACGGAAGTTCATTCTATAGAATCGTTGGGACCATCACTTTCCAATTGCAGTTAAACAGTTTTTGGTTCAAAAACAGCGCACATATTTCTTCGGTAGGTCGTAGTAGTACTGAAGGATGTATCTTTTTCCATTTTTTAACTCATTTTGTTTAGTACATATAACGCTCAATTGACTTAATAAACTGTCAAAAGCATTGTCAGGCGCATTCTAACGTTCCCATTGGAATGTTTGACACAATTTACCATAAAGGCACTCAGAACATTTCGATGCATGAGCCATACTAGTGTTGCGTACAATGACTTTAAAACTTCATCTCGGCAAAAAAATGTAATTAAACTGAGAACACTTTTTGTGATTAGTTTTCATAGTTTTCGAGATCATTTATCGCGAGAAGGCCGCATTCTTTAGCACCGAAAAATTCCCGAAAGATGGTTCAAAACTGGTCGTTGTGCCAGAAAACATTGCTGCTATGCGCGGAATGATTGAGTAAAGTCTTTATGTTACTTACCGTGAGATTTTGGCATCCTTGGTCATTATTATGCTTCACTTTCATAACCCTCTGTAAATAGGTAGTTGCCAATAGAATGATTGTAATATTTACTATATCAAGCATCCCACGCTTTTAACTCTAATTTGAATTACTCTATTTGTATCTTAATTGTTGTTATAATTCTGTTCTGAGGTAGTTGACTATGACTGATCGTTCGATTTGCTATTACTTCATTATAGGTCTCTTTGTCATTAAAATTTATTTTCTACTTTTTAGTTCGATTAGCAATAAAAGCGTGTTTTTTAGTTTTTTTAAACTATTTTTTATTTTCTACTTTTTAGTTCGATTAGCAAAAAAGCGTGTTTTTTAGTTTCTTTAAACTATTTTTTGTTTATTATGAATGAAAATTATTGTTATCATTGCAGTCAGTGAATAAATGATTCGATATATTCGTGTTATATTTAATTCCTTTCTTATCGACTGTGAGTCTAAAGCTATGCAGTTATCGGCCGTGATAAAGAAGTAATCGGGATGAAGAACTTATTTCGTGGAGGGAGCCTGAGAAACTGATTTACAAGAATAAAAAAAGATTTTTTTCATTTTACAACCAAATTCACCTTACTTTTTGCCCACAGGTAAAAAAAGAAAATATTAATCCTGGCAATCCTAATAAGGATAATGGAAAACTTTTATCAAATTATTGCATTGTCATCGGTCCTTGATAGGTGTGCGAAATTTCAAGTCGATCAGATAATTAGAAGCCAGTGAAAATTAAGCTCAAAGATCCCGTTACATACATACATACATACATACATACATACATACAACCCGACCTAATAAAAGTGTGTTAAAAAGATTCAAAGATTCAAATTCACCTTACTTTTTGCCCACAGGTAAAAACAGAAAATATTAATCCTGGCAATCCCAATAAGGATAATGGAAAACTTTTATCAAATTATTGCATTGTCATCGGTCCTTGATAGGTGTGCAAAATTTCAAGTCGATCAGATAATTAGAAGCCAGTGAAAATTAAGCTCAAAGATTCCGTTACATACATACATACATACATGCATACATACATACATACATACATACATACATACATACATACATACATACATACATACAACCCGACCTAATAGAAGTGTGTTAAAAAAGATGTGTTCGCGTTGGATCCCAGGCAATTTGAAAAATGCTCTCATAGTGCGACTGGACAAAGTGCTTCGAAAACTGGTTCAAATGAACGCAAAAGTGTATTGACTATCACAGAGAATATTTTAAAAGACAATGAAATTGTTTTTTAAGCCGGGAATATAAATATCAGTTCTCGTATCACCTTTAAATCGCATAGAAAAGAACTGAATGCTTTCCACTTCACCTAATTCTATTTAAAACATATCACTAATATAATATATATTTGTGCTGAGCATCTTGACGTTTTGACGTGATAACGTCTTATAATTCGATTTAACAGGCTGCACGCACGAAAAAATGTGTCGTTACCTTGCTCATTAGTGTTACCTTGCTCATTAGTGTTACCTTGCTCATTTGTCGTTACCTTGCTTATTTATCGTTACCTTGCTCATTTGTCGTTACCTTGCTCATTGCCGTTACCTCGCTCATTTGTCGTTACCTTGCTTATTGTCGTTACCTTGAATGAACTGCAAGCGAAAGCGCGGAACGAACGACAAAGCAAACAAAGCAAACGAAAGGCAACGTTCGACATCTTGCTCTCTCCTATTTAAGTGAGCGTATATATGTATGTATATGCGCATTTGTATATAAATTCACATACTTGTATTTGCATATGCCTTCTTCCTGTGTGCATGGTAATGAACCAATTCTCTGTTGAGAATAAACGATGATAGGAAAAATAGGAAATGAAAGGGAGTGTTTCAAGTGTAATGTGTCTTGAGAAGGTCAAATCGATGATGATGCCTCTAAGTGTTGTTGACTTATTAACGTCTGATGCGGATTGGAAATAGTACTGATAAGGATTGTTCGAGTAATTGAGAATGCATTTGAAAAGAAAAAAGCATTCCCTACTGTATTCCTTAACGTGTCAAAGGCATGTATATCACGTCGAAATACTAAACAAAATAAATGCCGATATTACGAAATCTGTACTATTTCATTTCACATTCTTACAGTCTCTTCTAACCGATCGTTACTTCACAGTCAAACAAGAAGATGCGTATTCAGGGCTCAAAAAAATAACGGATGGAGTTCCCTAAGGAAGTGTTTGCCTATCTGCTGTATTTACTGTTTATATGCAATAAATGGCATGCCATGAAATCAAAACAGCGTGACAGAAACATTCGCTGATGATGGAGCAATACTTTCAGTAAGCAAGACGGCAAACGAATCGACCACGAAATTGCAAATCGCCATGTACAATATTTACGATTGGACAAAGAAATAGCATATTTGCCTTAATGAACCAAAGTATGTACATGTTAACTTTACACACAACAAAATACACCAGTTTCCTTTGTATAAATACATAAATGGGACACGAATTCCGTACTCAAATATAGTATGACATTGGATTTTAAGCTCAGATGGATCGAAAAGCAAAGGAGCTTGAGTAGAAATATTTATTGGCTTATGCGTAAGCAATCACCAAAATGTGTCCGAAAAAAGATACTTCTAAAATGTGCTCCTTAAAATATCCCTTGCTCTGATACAGAACTTGACCCCGCTATTGTTCAGTTACAGATATAATAATGAAGATAGGCATAAAGGCCTGCATCCTGACTGGCACAAATAAATAGAGAAAAGGGGGACCCCGGTTTAGGAGGCCACAATTTTGGTGTTTTTCCAGAATTTTTTGAACAAAGAAGGAATAATCAGAAATTGTGTGAGTTTAGATGATATTTTATTTATATTTTAAATTTTTTTGAAGCTATTTCTGCGGGATATAGTGGCGTTAGAGCGTGCTGTCCATGGGCGATCGCCATCCAGGAGTCTTGCTGTGGGAATTCCTGAAGTTGCAATTTTTCTCTGAAATCAACAGAATTTTTTTTGTTATTAAAAACATGTTTCCTAAGAATATGAACCTAATTGTGATAAAAAATATTGAAAATTGCATGCTTTTGAGGCGCTTGAACACAAGGTATTTTTTTTATGTCATATTTTTTCTTCTATATATTTTGCTTAAAAAACCATATTTTAAATAATAATATAATCCAAGAATTATATTCATATAGATTAGAATTGAATAAAGAAAAAATCCCGAAAAAATTTAGAACGATTGGTTGATAACTTTTTAAGCTAGAATGCCGACCAGTTGAAAAAAAGTAGTTTCGAGAAAAACGTCGTTTTAACTAACGCGCGCTACGGTGCGGAACCAACGGGCAGTCACTTAAGTGCTCATAGAATCGGGAATAATGTGAATTTCGCTTTAAAATTTTTACCACATATTCTTGAGTAGTTATACTGACGATTTATGCAATAAAAAAATCGATGTTCTGATCGATCAAAACCGGTTTCCCCCTTAAGCGCAAAAAGTCACAAGGCCTGGTCAGTTAAAGAAAGTCGTTTATTTCCATAATACTTAAATGGAGTATCTTGGTGCTAATTTGTTTTATACAAACTCACTAGAAACTACTCGTTAGTTTTAAATATTTTGTAACTAGTCGCAGTGAAAACTTAATAAAAAAGGGGTATTGCAGTTAATAAGGATCATTCACAAAATTTGAACCAAAGTCTGTAACTGCTAAAAATGACTGCTTGATAACTTTTGAATAAACGATGGCTCACGAAGTGTATCCTTTATGGAAACTATTCTGCAAATTATTTTAGAAACTATGTATTAGTAAGTCTTTTTAGCTAATTTATAATATCCTTAAGTAATTGGGACGACTTTCTCGATAACCCTGTATACATCCGTACCTGACTTAAGGTGGTGTTTTGTTCTTTACAAATTATTGTTTCGGCCCGTCTATGATTGAATACTGAAGAAATAGAACGGAAGCTCCAGCCATTCGTGGTGCCGAAAAACCGCTATTTGCATTTATGTTTCTTTGAGAAAAACAATTTTTATGGCTTATAACTTTTGCATTAAAACACTTTTTTCAATATTTTGTTTTTGTTTTCATTGCTCCGCAAAATGAATTACTAGTTAGAAAAAATTCTAGAGTTCAAAATTTGCACACAATTTTACCTACCCAAGCCTATTAATGAAATATCACCTCAATTTTCTTTAGCAATTGGTATTACAATTCCAAAAGTCTATTTCTTGACCTTAATATAAAATTTCGGAGAAAACATGCATTGGGTATACTTTTACAAAAGTTCGGTTCCGCGCGCGATCTTGGACACTTCTGTGCTTATTTTCTTGTTTGCTTGTTTGTTTGTTTTAAATCCATGCTTTGCACTTCGCCTTCATTTGACTTTCATTTTCCTCGAACTTCTTCCTCTTCGTATATTTTTACTTTTACTAATTTTAACACTTTTGTCGCAGTCATAATTCTTGCGTCTGTTCGAAGTGAATTTTATTATTTACCGCTTTTTGCAGGGCAGCCAAAGTACTTAAGTTTTTGGCATCCTTCCGTTTTATGTTCGTAGGTTAAATGTTTTGAATTTTTAATTTTATGAGACGAACACGTGGCAATGGTTGAATGTAAGCAAATGAAGTGGGAAATTTATTAAGTCGCTGCTGTGAGAACATGGGGGAGGGGGAAAGACGTAAAATGCCAGTATTGAATTCCTCATTTTCATGAAATGAAAATGTAGCATAAACTCCAAGCTGGTACTTAAACAATGTAGAATTTATTAAAAAATAGGTACTTTGGGAGACTGTTAAAATAGCAGAGACCCAAAAATTCGAAATTAATTAATCCGAAAATGTAGAAACAATAATATAATGACGTATAAAATCTTTGTTATATGTTTGACCTTATTTCTCATCTTTAATTTGTGCTGCAGCAATTAATACTGCGGCCGCCGTAGCCGAATGGGTTTCTGCGTGACTACCATTCGGAGTTCAAAGAGAACGCAGGTTCGAATCTCGGTGAAACACCAAACTGAAGAAAAGGTTTTTTCTAATAGCGCTCACATCTCGGTAAGCACTGACAAACCTCCAAGTGTATTTCTGCCATAAAAAGGTTCTCACAAAAAATATCTGCCGTTCGGAGTTGGCTTGAAACGTAGGTTCCTCCATTTGTGGAACAACATCAAGACGCACGCCACAAATGGGAGGAGGAGCTTGGCCAAACACCTAAAAAAGGGTGTACGCTCCAGTTATATCTACACTAATATTATAAAGAGGAAAACTTTGTTTGTTTGGTTGTAATGAATAGGCTCAAAAACTACGGGCCCGATTTTAAAAATTCTTTCACCATTCGAAAGCTACATCATCCACGAGTAACATGGATTATATTTTATTTTGGAAATAGGGCTCGAAATATAGGTCCAAACGTGGACCCGGGTAACCTTCGGATGTGTATGTACAATATTGGTATCAAATGGAAGCTGTTGGTGAATGCTTTAGCTCAGAGTATTTCCATCCGCTCCGTGACTAGGGACTCGAGATAGAGACCAAAACGTGGACCCTAGAATGTGTTTGTACAATATGGATATCAAATGAAAGCTGTTGATAAGTGCTTTAATACGGGGTAATTTTCATAACTATTGATGACTAGGGTCTCGAAATATATGCCAAAACGTGGACCCGCCGTGTCTTTAAACCGAATTAAACCAAACTTACGCACATTGTTAAGTAAGTATTGAAAATGGGTTTCGTAAAGTTTGGTTGTAATTCGGAGCACTGGCACGGGTACAGCGTTCTTTTGAACCAGCCATAATGTCACTTACTTTTTTAACGCTTGGGGCGGAACTGAACTGTAAAATTGTCAGTGTGAGTTACAATTTGTCAATATTTCTTTCTGATTTGGATGCCATAAGGAAAAAACGTAAGTGCAACATGTAAAAATTGTTTGTGAATTTTTTTGGAGTGGATTTTGGAACAGTGAATAGTTTCTTACGAAATTTGAGAATTTAATGTGAAATCCGAATGAAATTATGTGTTCGTGGAAAAAAAATTGTTTTTCGTTTTTTTTTTTTTGAAAAATATAAATGGATAATGTTTAAAAAAGCTCCAATGCTTAATAAAACATATAAATTGAAACGAAAAATTCATGGATGATCAGGAAAAAAGACGATTGTTTATTCATATGCGTTGATTTGAAATTTAAAAACAATCTTCTTTTTTCCTGATTTTCAATTTATATTTTATATTTACTCAAAAACAAAGAGAAAACAAAAAATATTATTTATTCCACTCCACAAAAGTTCTCTCCGATTCACAAAAGCTACTAAATAAGGGAAGTTCCAATGACAGTGCGCATTGTGTGGTATGCCCATTTTGGCTGCTTGTTCTCCGACACACCAAAATCCAGTTATGACTCCAAAGCTGACAAAGGTGGTAGGTGGGCCATAACGTTCTGCTAATTTTGCACTTCGTCTGGTCTCTTCATCTACAGTTCGCGATTCCGAGGTATTTTAGGGAAATTTTATTCTTGACTGTACTTAGTGGTATGACCAGTTCATCTGCTTTTTCGTTAACTTGAAAGTTCCGATGCTCGGGGCCCAGATTAAAGTATCATAACTTTATGGTTTTCACTTAAGGTGGCAAGGCTATTCCTGCTTTGTCCCCCTAGTTTAGAGGTTGTTGTTCAATGTCTGGATGGCAGCTTGGCTATCCGAAATAATAGCAATATTTCACTTAAAATAGAAGTAAGCCAGTACTTCTACCTGAACTGCACTGCAAGCATTAGGAAGACGTGGGGAAGAATACATACATGCCTACTCCAATACCGCAATCAATTTTGGAGCCATCTGTATATACTGCAGTGTCGAAGTTGTTAAGTGACAATCCATTGCTCCATTTCTCCTAAGACGGAATGAGAGTGGCAAGATTCCTATTGAATGTTACCGTCGAAATGATATAATCAGTCCTTTCCTAGGTATACTGTGCTTGTCGCAACAATAGACTGTTATGGCCATAATTTTTTTACAGTCGCTGGTAACTGTTAATAGTATCACACACATATACTCGTGATGAATACTTGCGTAACCGATTTTTATTTCTAATTTTAATTTATTATTTCTACACGATGTAATTATATCAATTTTACAATACAAGATTTTAATTTTTTTGTTTTGTTATTAGAAGTTAATTATTTTTGCTTTGTAAATAGTCAGCAATGTGATTATTACATTTTTTCACAGATTTTTGGAAAAATATTTGAAGTTATTTCAATTGGCAGATTTTTTAAAGTTTTGGAATATATCCCCAAACTTACCTTAGGTTAGGTTAGGTTAGCCTTGTTGGCAACAAGCCACGCATAGACCTTTTGGTCCCTAGCGATACCAGATGGAGACCGACCTCTATGAATACCGAAAATAGACATCATGTAGGATGTCAGCACTTTTGGCGAATCTAAGCCCCTCAAGCAATGGGGCTCTCAAGCATTTTAGGCGCGTTTTTGATAATGCCGGACAAACGCGCAGAAGGTGTTCTAAAGTTTCCTCAACATCCTCTCTGCATTTCCTGCATTTGTCCGTGTTAGCAATCCCTATCTTGTACGCATGTGCAGCCAATAGATTATGACCTGTTAGCATACCTATGATAGTTCTGCAGTCCTTTCGCGAGAGCGTAAGTACGAATTGAGTCGGTTTTTTGTCGTTAGTTCTACACATGAGTTTTGCTGTTTTGCATGTGTTCGGATTAGTCCACCTAGCTTCCACACGCCTTTTCATGTAGTTGTCCATTTCATTGTATATTGTCTTTAGGGGTTTTGGTATGGCGTTCACTTGTTCAAAGGGTAGTCTAACAGCACTTTTTGCTATCTCATCTACAATTGCGTTTCCCATAATGACTTCATGACCAGGTACCCAGTGGATATGCAGCCTACTGTTTGCGGCTAGCCTTTCTATGGCCTCCCTGCTCCGTCGAACATTGTTGGACTTAATACAATGTGAGCTTATTGCTTCTTTTGCTGCTTAACTGCCCACGTATACATATATTAATTGTTAAGTTCTTTCTTGTCCTAGTGTAGGCTAGCTCCGCGGCTTTCCCCACAGCGAAAACTTCCGCTTGAAAAATACTGCTGTGGTCTGTCAGCTTGATCGGCTGCCTTATCCCTAGTTTTAAGCAGTAAATACCCGCTCCTACTCCGACTAAAGTTTTAGAGCTGTCTGTATAGATGTGAAAAGTTCTATGGTCAGGCTTCATGCCTTTTTGCCATCCCTCCTCTTCAATTGTAGTGCGAAACCTTCTCTCCCAACTAAAGTACGGAGTCATGTAGTCTGTGCAACCTGAGCTCCACTTTCCTATTGAGCTGTGACCGAAGGTTCTGTAGGTGAATACTCCAGCAGCCACTAACCTCCTCGCTGATTTCGCTGCCAGATTTTCCGCCATAAGGTCAATAGGTGGCATGCTGAGTATCAATTCCAGCGCCGCCGTTGGAGTGGTTTTAATCGCTCCTGTTATGCACAGAGCAGGGAGTCGTTGAATCCTTTCTTGTGGCATTAAGTATGTCAGTTTTGTAAGTATGTATTTTTTACATTAATAAACGTATGTATATACCGTGTAAGAAAAGAGTTGTGTGTACAACAACTTCGGGCATAACTGCATTTGATTTACGTACTCTCCACGAGTATCTGTACTAGAATATTTATGAGCAAAACCGGGTTTCTATTTATTTTAAAATCGAATTTTATTGCCGGGTTCATTCAACCCCCATTGCAGAGTAGCTTTCTTTTGCCTTATACAAGTTTTTCCAGCGAATATTTATAGCTAAATTATCACATAAATTCACTTCCACGTAAAATAAAAGGGCGCACAGATTTTCATCAAAATCGGCTCATTTCCGACGTTTGTGCTGAGTTTGTGAGCGGGTAGCAGGTGTTGCTGTGAACCACTATTCTCCATTTAGGATATTTATGATTTTTTAACTAAGCTGAATAGGAGTACCTGCTCGTAATTTCTTTAAAATCGATTGACGTAGCAAATAATTTATCTCAAACATTTGTCATGTTTTTTTACTAGCATTAACAGAATTGCTAAGATTTAGCGAAATCAGAAGATGGTTCCTATTTTTGCCTACAGCATATAAAAAGTTGTAACACTGGATTGGGTGGGCCTTCCTAATTACCCGATGACAATCCCATTGAAAGTGTCTGAGCTAAATTGAGGATGAGTATCGTAGTTTCCATTGGCTTACTCAGCAAATTGGAATTTGCCTAAAATGTTGTAAAAGGCATCTTCTGAATTTATATACATATATAATTGGCGCGTACACCCTTTTTGGGTGTTTGGCCGAGCTCCTCCTCCTATTTGTGGTGTGCGTCTTGATGTTGTTCCACAAATGGAGGGACCTACAGTTTCAAGCCAACTCCGAACGGCAGATATTTTTATGAGGAGCTTTTTCATGGCAGAAATACACTCGAAGGTTTGTCATTGCCTGCTGAGGGGCGACCGCTATTAGAAAAATGTTTTTCTTAATTTTGGTGTTTCACCGAGATTCGAACCTACGTTCTCTCTGTGAATTCCGAATGGTAGTCACACACCAAACCATTCGGCTACGGCGGCCGAATTAGGCAGACCATCATTGAAGCTGATGGAGATATTTCCATGTAGGTTTTCGGGATCAGCCGAAGTTTTCGGTATTCATAAAGTTCAAAACTCAGATGTTTGTTTTTTTTTGCCGGTGAGGTTGGGTTAAAAATGCCTTCGCCCCATATAGTAACCGTCGCTACTACGTGTGTCGTATACAAGTCGTGACTTCTAACGTGTGTGGTGATTCCACTAAAAATATCCCTCCTCTTCTCTTGGATTTTTCCCTCCACCAAGACGGCGTCCTAAGAAGGAAACTTACTTACTCACCCTGCGTCCAGGGTCGCCTGTTTTGAGAAACCTATGCTCAATGCTCTTCAGCATAACTTTCCATTTCATGCTTCTTTTTTCGGATAATAACCTCCACAAACTTTGCGACGGCAATCCATTTTCCTTCGTCTATCAACATTTTCTCGATAATTTCTTCACCGATAGCTCGTTGGAGATCTGTTCTCCCTACGTTCCACCTCTAGCATTTAAAGACGGTACGCTCTGCATCATCATACTGAGTATCTCCATATATGCAGTTCGGTTGGCTCACTTTTCCCACTTTACTTTCTTTCTACCCACTTTTTTAGATCGGGTATTAGTCGCGCTGTCCATCTACTATACCGTTCCGTCTTGCCTGCCAAAGTGTGAGCGTTTGATCTCTAATATCGGAGAAGCGTGGCACTGGGATTCCTGTGATTTTTGCCTCCCATCTCCGTTTGCGCTCTTGTGCTAGAATATCTATAGGGATGGTTCCGCTGATAACTAAAAACTAAGACATAGATTTATTCCTCAAAAGTGGTGTTATCGGCCTAAAAGTACTCTCCATCAACTGCAATGCATTTGTGCCAGCTTTTGATCCAGCTCACGAAACATATCTGAAAGTCTATTTTTGGTATAGCCCTCAGATCCGTCTTCGATTTCTCCATTACTTCCATTCGACTGTTAATGCACGCTCCCAGTTTGATCAAACAGGGAAAAATCGCAGGGAGCCATATCAGACGAACTCTATGGCTGTTGAATGGTATTCATTTCATTCTTGATCAAAGAATCATGGATAATGGTGGCACTGTGTGACGATGCGTTTTCAAGGTGCAAACTCGTTACCTTTGTACAATTCCTTATGTATAACAATGAATACACGTCCGTACTCATATTTATAATAGTCTCATTCTAAATTTTACAAACCTTTTCAAGGAAAGTTAATCTTCAACCGGTAGGTATTGAGCAGCCCAGTGCACGCAATACTGTCAGCAAACTTCCCATTAACTTCCAGCTGGGTACTGACTAAAACACACTTATGCACAAAATATGTATGCGAAAACTTAAAATTGTCATTTAATTCTAATGGAGCCAATGCCAAATTCAAACTAATTTGTAAATTCACTATCCGCCACTAATGAAATCATTGTTTGCAAGATATGACTATAATTATGCCATACATCTACACATTTATGTATAAGTATGTAGGTGTGCACACATATAAGCAATAAAAGTACGAGAATCCCAATGTTTAAGAGTAAATATGTATGTATGTAATTATGAGCTTATTTTCCATATGCATGAGCGAACGGTTGATCCACACAAGTGTGTGTGCATGCGAATGTAAGTATTTCTATGTGAACGCATAGCCATCCGAATAGCGGAAAAGGGGCGGTAGTTTGAGTTTAAATTTGTCAAGATTTTCATAAGCGTATTAATGGCATTATTACAAATTGCGGGCAATTTTATCTACAAATACATGGGAGCATACTTATACACTGCATATAGTAAAGGGCCCTCGAAAAGACGCGCCTAGATGTCGGTTTCAAACAAAATATGTAAAAATTTAGATTGCTTCAGGTTCTATTATTTTTATTCAAATTACGGCACTTAGCGAAGATATGTGAAAAATTCCACCATTTAGATGTCCACCATTCGACTCATGAATGCCTTATAGTTGAGAACGTCGCGATATCGATGTTGAAGGTTGTTCAGCAACACTTTGCGGTACAGCAACAATATTCTCAACAAACGTCCAGTTTTTGATCTGCCAGTCCTTTTTCTACCCACGACAGAACCAATTTCTTGAAATTTTTTCACCAACCTTTGAGTTCTCGGCTCATTCTGACGATAATATCCACCGACAAAGCCACGAATTTAGCGAAATGTTGTTCTGGAAAGTCGACCATTTTTAAAATGTATATAGGTATCAGTGGCGGAACCACGGGGGGGGGGGCGGTTTTCGGGTCCGGACCCCCCCCCCCCCCCATTGGAATCATGCTCTAAAATTTTATGTTTCAATTCTGTATGAGTCAAGTTAAAAAAAAACAATATTTTTTATATGCATTAGCAGTTTATTAGATTTTTCTTCCAGTTTTAATTTATTTTATAATAAAAACAATTATAATACGACGGACGCAATTCAAAATTTTGAATAATTACACAGGCCTGCGTAATTTCATTTTTGTCCAATTTCTAAAACGCTACGAGTGTCTCTTGAAGTTTTTTTTGTGCTGAAAACGAATTTGATCTTGAAAATGCTCCAGCACGTCAGGACTTTTGGCAATTTGTGGTTAAATAGTCAAGAAATGCCGATTTTGGACATCTTTATGAATTTTTTTTGAGTAAGGTAATTTTTTTTTTTTATTTTCCGCAACGGAATCGCAAAGTAATACTCTGTAGCTTTAAAATCCATTTTTTAAAAGACTTCTAGGATGAATGAAAAAAAAGTTATACTATTTTGAATTTAAGACTTTTAGACATGCAAATTCATTTTCTTAACCCCGTTTAAATGGCGCAACAGATGCTTAAAAAACTATGTATGTTCGACATTGGTGTCGCTGATTACGAATCTGATGTTAGTTTTTTTAAATTAAAAATGGCTGATGGAAATCCAGAATTTGTAGTTTATTTTTACTTTCATTCATATTGTAAATTATATTGTGAATTTTGAAACTAAAAATGATATTTCGTAGAGGTAAAGAACGTAAAAAGCCAACTACGTAGAGTGATACATTTCCTTAATCAAGCTCTGCATGTTGAGTTATAATAAAAATATGCACGAGTTAAAAAGATTTGGAGTGAAAACACTTGTATACACAGAATGATTGTTTACAGTAAAATATCTTGTACAAAAAACGTTAACTTTTTACTTACAGTGGGTGCTCAAATTATTAGAATCATACTGTAGAGGAACAAATTGCCGAGTTTAATGACGTGTAGTTTGCAAAAATGTTAGGAAATGCTACTTTTTTGTATAATGTGAAACATTGTAGCAATCATTGCTTTGTCGAAATTACCGTTCGATATATTTGGCTTTTTGTGAGCAGCTTTTTGGAAGAGCAAAAAATTCAGGTTCTTAATTGGCCAGGAAATTCACCAGACCTCAATCCAATTGAGAACCTTTAAGAGTCAACAAAGACAGAAATATCGAAAGATAATATTACAAATAAAGAACAACTGAGCGAAAGACTGCAAAATATTTGGAAAAATGACGACCAAATAAAAACAAACTGCTTAAAATGCGTTGAAAGCATACCCAAAAGGATTCCGGTTTTAATTGCTGCACGAGGTGCTCACGCAAAATATTGATTTTTTGATTTTTTTTTTGATATTTTTTTAATAAAAGACTGGTTTGAATATTGTTTTTGTCGTATTATAGAAATTTAATAAACAACATATTAAAAATAGACTATTCTTTGATTATTATCAGTTAAATGGCTGAAACTTGAATTTTTCATAGTGATTCTATTAATTTGAGCACCAACTGTACACTGACTGTTCTTGGATACAAATTTTTAACTTTACCTGTTTTTCCTTCTTTTTTATTTTTGGTTCTGATTCTGGATCAAGGCGCTCGAAATAAGAAAATAATGTTCTCTTCATGTTAGGAGGCGTATTAACAATCACATTAACTACTTGTCAACAAATGCTCGACACAATGTATTCTGCTCGTTGAAAGAATCAAAAGAATAGAAGCATGTTCATGCATGTTTAAAGATAGCCTAGTTATTCACCAAAAAAACTTAGGGAAAAATCACTCGGCGCCGTCATCGCGATTTCGTTGGCGCGCTATTTAAAATTTCGAGTTAACAGTACACAGGGTGTCGCCGTTACGATAAGGAAAAGCTGCAACGGCTCTTTCATGGTAACTTTCTTGCCGTTATATAGCAACACATGTTATAATATATTGTATCTTAAATAGGCGTAATTATTTATGAAGGTGTCCCACGATGTATAAAAACCGCCAATTATTCTTGTAATTTTGAATCAAATTCCTTTACTATTTTTAGAATTTTTTTTTCAAGATATCTAGAGCTATTAGTTTTTTCATCGGCTAGTCACGACATGCAGCGCGAATAATGCCATATTTTATTCACGAAATTGATTTTTAATAAAAACACCCTTCTAAAATACCCCGAACCCCCCCCCCCCCCCTTTATGAAATCCTGGATCCGCCACTGATAGGTATATATATATAATTGGCGCGTACACCCTTTTTGGGTGTTTGGCCGAGCTCCTCCTCCTATTTGTGGTGTGTGTCTTGATGTTGTTCCACAAATGGAGGGACCTACAGTTTCAAGCCGACTCCGAGCGACAGATATTTTATGAGGAGCTTTTTCATAGCAGAAATACACTCGGAGGTTTGCCATTGACTGCCGAGGAGCGACCGCTATTAGAAAAAAAGTTTTTCTTAATTATGGAGTTTCACCGATATTCGATCCAACGTTCTCTTTGTGAATTCCGAATGGTAGTCACGCACCAACCCATTCGGCTACGGCGGCCGCCGGCATTTTTAAAATAGGCTCCAATAATTTTAACGCGTTTTTCTATCGTGTAAAGTATGACACAAAAAGTGTTCCGCCAAGAAATTATTCACTACTGCCATCTAGGCGTCACCTTTATAGATATGAACGAATGTAATCCTTATGTATATTTATATTGATATTCCGCACAGGGTTAGCGTCTACCGTAGTCGAGTATTTTCTGCATAAATACCATTCGCTTGGTTCGGGCTTTGTTTCTCACTGTGAAGATAAAATATTGAATGAGATTTCTGCTAATGGCAGGGAATGACAAACCTCTGAGTGCATTTGTGGTTTGTCTATGTTATGATTTTCATAAAAACTATCAGCAATCTGAAGTTGGCATAAAACTATAAGCGGCTGCTTCCATAGGGCAAGGCCAAGAAATACAGTGAAGATAGGAGCAGCAGCTCAGCCAAACAGCTAATAAGGACTGTAGGTGTCAATTATGCTTATCATCACCATTCGTTCCTTTACTTTTCAAGGTTACAGTTATAGAAATTATGTCTATTACACACAAATTCTGGAAGATTTTCCGAACAGCGTTCATCCTCTTGTTTGTCTTTCCATCAAATACAAACTAATTGAATTTGAGTTCATCCAAATTGCATTTTTTCCAACTTTGCTCATTCGAGACGTCTTTCGCGCATTTCGTCGGTCAAAAGCAATGGAAGAAAAATCCTGATAAAGCGGAAAGGTTCGAAGGCGAAAATTCGGAGGCATTACTCAGTGAACACCCGTGCTAAGCGCAAGAAGGTCTTTAAGAATCATTGCATATTACATCATAGCATAGCTATCAAATCCTGACTAAACGCTTACGATTTTACTACTGGTAAAAAATTTCTCTCAACTGAAGAAGTTATCGCTAAAACTGAGGCTTATTTTGAGGCAAAAAATAAATCGTTCTACAAAAGTGGCACTGAAATGTTAGAGCGGCGCTTGAATGATTGCGTTGTTCTTGATGAAAATTACGTTGATGAATAAAGCTAATTTTGAATAAAAAAATGTATCTTCTTTGTTAGGCCCTGGACTTTTCGGCCCATGTGTTTTACAAGTCATGCTATCAAAATCTTACTAAACGATCACGATGTAGCAGCACCGTTAACAATTGGTTTGTTTGAAGTTTAGTATAAAAGTATTTAGAATACGGACGTTTCCACCAGATGGTCCCCCGCAGACAAACTAGTAAATGTCGGTAAAATTGCATTGTTTTAAAAAATTTCATAACCCATTTCGAGATATCCATGATATTATTTTTATGTACATTTATTTTTGTTTACTATATTTAGTACTGCACAATACTTTGCTCATACTAAAAATTTTTGTAAAGTTTGTTTTATTATGTGAAAATACTGAATACTCCTGTTGATTCAAAAGCATTTTTACTAAGCTTGTTTATATGTATATAACTTTGTAGAAAGAGCAACAAACACAACCTAAATGATGTCAGTCATGATGGAAAAAATATCACTGCGACAGTGATTAAAATAAAAGATGAACATAAGAGATATGTAAATAATTTTGGGTAAAATTAAAACCATTTTTAATTAGTCACATTTATTATTGGCCGCGATCAGCACTTCTGTTTTTGTCCCGGGAGAATTCCTTGGTTTTTTGTAACTATCTTGAAAACAAAAAATTTCTTTAAATAGGACTAATTAAGAGCTATAAATTAAAACTCTTATCAAAATAAAAACAAAATGTTTCAGGTGATTGTGTTTTCAATTTGAATGTGTACGACCGTCGCTTTCCACATGATGGAAATGCCTACACCCAATTCTCTTTTTACAGGGTCTTTTTTTATGCGATTCACTAGTATATTTTTTCGCACGAAATTTTCGTTCTTGCACGAATCTCACAACCAAAAATATTTTTCTAAGCAAAACAAATAGAGGGCTGTCACACTCCTACACCCAGTGACTGTGATTATCACCCTCCCATTCTTTGATTCGAAAAGAATTTCCTAATGAAAATTCCTTCTAAACTGGAATGGTTTGAGGAAGATCCAACACCCAACACACCCGTTAAGATCTACACGGACGGATCTAAAATGGACACCGGTGTAGTATCAGGGTTATTTTGCGAAGAGCTTTCTATTAGTGAATCCTTTAAACTACCGGATCTCTGTAGTGTTTTTCAAGCGGAAATAAACGCTATTCATGAAGCCTTAAAATGGTTAAAGATAAACAGAATATCATCAACGGATATCTGCATTCTATCAGAAAGCCAAGCTGCTCTACGAGCCCTGGATGCATTCCAAACAACATCAAGGAGTGTCTTACGTTGTAGCCAATCTCTAAATGAGATGGCCAAACCATATCGTATAATCTTATGCTGGGTTCCAGGTCACAGAGATATACCAGGGAACTGTAGGGCAGACCAACTTGCAAGAGAAAGTACCTGTATGCCAGACATAAGTAATTTTATGGAGATACCTCTCGCAACTTGTAAGCCCCTCATTAAGGACGCATTAATCAGTTCTGCAAATCAAAGACGGATTGGCGTTAACATCCGTGAAATTGCTAGGCAAATATGGCCAAGGCCACGTCTTTTCAAGAGTATTATAAAAATGAATAGACTTCAAATCAGGACCTTAGTAGGGGCCCTCACAGGACATTGTCTCATAGGAAATCATGCAAAGCTGTCGTAGCTGCAGAAATGAGGAGGAGTTGGAAACAATTCAACACCTTTTTTGCAAATGCCCAGCTCTAGCCAGATGCGGAAACCAATTTTTAAAATTCTACTTCTTAACGAATATTGATAATCTATACACTTTAGGTATCAACAACCTTTTACGCTTTGTCAAAAGCTTTAATATGTAGAGGGAAATGTAGTCCAGCCCCCGCGGCTCACAACGGGCCCATTTCGTGGTTTAAGTGGCATCTCTAAGAGGCAGCTCTATGTGCGATGCGGCTGCAAAACCTAACCTAACCTATGCCTTATTAAGTAAAAATTGTTTGTGCAAGTTTAAGTAAAGATGCATACTTGCATATGTTCCTTCAAAAGAATGCAATAAGTACACTTAGAACTAACTAAAGGTTGCCTTAACCATGGTCATATCCATAACGATGATTTTCTGTCATCTATTATTGCAGATGCAGCATATGAATAATCCGATATTTAGGGTTACCAAACTCTGTTGGTCTCCACGGTTACGGTTACGACCACAACATTATGACATGCCACTTTTGATCTATTATAGTGTTGGCCACAGGTTGGTTCGATTAGCAAATTCATGGCGTTATAGTTATGGCACCTCTAATTTAACCTTAAGTCCGACTCTGGAATAAAATTTCAACTTAGCCGTTAGACCGCGTGTAGCTGGATAACAAATATTGTAGGAGGTGGTGCAAAATTCAATTTTGTTTTTGAATAACTCTTTTGACTGAATAATAAAAATTAAAACGATTTTGAGTGATGGAAAGCTTTATTCGACCTTTATGCGTTCAATTGCTCGTCTGTTTGTATGTTCTGCAGCTGTCTTGTTCACAAGTGTCAAATATCACTGATGTGCATTTGCAAAAATTATATGTTTTTCGGTAGTGTGAATAATTTTGCGCCACTTTGTATAAGCAATACGAGAGAGCAAAAAAGAGCCAACGAAAAAACCAACAGAAGCCGTTAATAATTTGATTGACAGATGGGCTGCATAGATCTGACACAGTATCTGACATATGATATCTACTGATGATAACAGAGCGAATGAAAAGCAAACGGTTTTAGAGCATTTAAAAAAGCTTATATATTTGTTTTATTAAGAGCTTCCTGACATTTTTGCATTACTATATTAATATTATATAATATTTTAAACTAATATTTCGTGGCTCCTCCCCTTGCTGTTGAGACGGCCGCAATTCGTTGAGGCATACTGGCTACGCACTGTGTTATCTTCATCTTAAGATTTTGGTCATAATACCACACATCTTCGATGTTTTCCTTAAACCGTTGTATTGTGGTATTATGCCGCTAGTATACTGCCGATTTCAGGTATGCCCAACAGTTTTAGATGGGGTTAAGGACCGGTGAATTGCCAGGCGATGGCAAAACCATTATTTCCATTGAATTCATACAATTCATGCTCATCCTGGATGTTTGACATGGAGCTCCATTTTGCATAAAGGTGTTGTCGTCTCTCGGACACTTCAGGGTTTCTAAATATGGCAGCAAAACGTTTTCCAGCACGTCCACGTACTGGACAGAGCGCCTTGTTCCCTCAACAAAATGTAGCGGACCTGGTCCCTCTGAGGTTATACAGCCCCAAACCATAAAACTGGGGGGTGTTTGACCCTTCGAAGCACACAATCTTCAGAATTTCGTTCTCCGGCTCTTCTGGGAACAAAATATGCTGTTTTTGTGACCACTTCCAGTCGGCATTCTTCGCTAAAAATGATCTGTAAGAAGAAAAACAAACCACAAAAACTTTTTTAACTTACTTTTTTCCAATATTCCGTGTCGAAGGCTCTGTGAAGTTGTGCACAAAGTTTCCGCCTATTTTGCTCACACGGTGTCAGTTTTGGCCTTTTTGATGGTCGTCTGCAAGAAAGCCCATTTTCGTATAAGCGTCATCGTAACGTTCTTTCTGAAATATTTACTCCAGATTCCTGAACCTCTCTTAAAATCATCGGACTTGAAGCATTTCTGTTCCAGAGAACTGTTTGGACGATTTTGCGATCCTGCCTGGTTGAGGTGCTGCGTTCTCGCCAACAATTTTGGCTATTGTTTGAAGTTACCGCTAACACGTTGTTGGTATTTTCACACTTTTTGGCAACATTTATCACAGACGCCTTAGATATTCCAACGGTTCTTGCTATGTCTGCATAGCTCAGATTCTTGGCTTTCAAAATAATTGCAATTTGTTGCTTTTGTCCCGATGTCAAAACCGACTTTCGGCCCATTTTCTACAAAAAACTGGTTAAATTGAAAAAAAAGAACAATCCCCGAGACAAATTCAAAAGGTATGTATATTTTGTACTTACTGTTGTTATATTTTAGATATATGAATAGTCACTATTCAATTCTTTCACTTTTCAGATGATCTCAATTCGTTTTTTTATGCACTTCACACAAGATCGAATTAATTCGCACTGGCACTAACACACTTAACTTTTCACTTATAAGCAAAAAAACTGATCCTTTTCTAATCGTAGTAGGCCAATTGACCGGAAAGTCTTAAAAACATCTAAGAACAGGTTCGATCTCGGCGAGATCACAAGAGCGCATCACTTCGGGAGATGAAGAGAGCGTTCTGTGCATGCCACGCAGCAACTGTGCGTTGTGACCCGCTGTCACAGCAACAGAAGACCAAGAGCGACGTATTCCGCTCCCCCCAGCAAAATTACTGGAAGGGAGATATTGACTGAAGAGTGTGACCACTGAGCAGATTTGCTAATTAACTGCTAACTAGCGATTCAATGTTCAATGTGCCAATGTTCACAAACAGAAGACACACACTTCCACAAACAGGTTAAAAGCCCCTTAATACCCTTTTTTATTTGGATACCTGATAGTTGAAGTTTTCAGAAAAAATGCCATCGGTCATAATTCAGTGGATAGATACTGTATATAGCTTAGACAGAAATGCGTAATTTTCTATCATAACATTGCTCGACCTCATTTTGCTGTACCGTGATCACTTTTTCCTTTTGCAGACGGTGTTGAGCACATCTTTCCATAGAAAAGGCTTCCGAGCAAGTGCTCGACAAATTGGCAACAATCAACCCGATTTTTGAACGACTTCTAACTTACACTTACAAAATTCAAAGGACTATGAAACTACATACCCAGAAATCTGCTAAAGATTTTGATTCAAAGTTCAAAAGTTCAATGATGACAAAATTTTTACATTTTTGTGGGTTCCGTACTTTAATTTATAAAGTGTTTGCTATATTTTAGCAAAGAGTTAACGAAAAAAATTTAGGGGCGAAAATTGTACGAATATTTTAAAAAAGATAAAGGAACTAAAGATTAATGACTCATCCCGTATCAAGTGTATCACTTACATTATAACTATGTAGAAAAATACGCTTTTAAAAGTAGTTATTTGAATTAAGAAGGATAAAATCATACCTTTGCAAGCAAAAAGCAAACGTAGGCAAGCCTGCAAACAAACGTACCACTTATGCAAATATTAAAGACCAAAAAGTCGTTCCCACGACAGTCGGTTCTACGTTTCCGGAACGACCTGGATTTATATCAAACCAAAGACTGTCACTTCAGCAGCAAACCACGTATATGTATGGGGAATGTTTATGCTGCTACCACAACAAAAACAACAACATCAACCAAAAAGTCGGGCGTAAATTTACTCTTTATTTTTTAAATTTTCATTTTGGCCGAAAACACTAATAAGAAATACATAATAATACGAAAATTTCATTACATTTAAAATATATTTGTGAGCACAGCAAAGTTTTTAAAGTTGATCTTACCAACCACAATCTACACTTATTGCACATAAAACTATTCGACGTAACACAAAAAATTGTAAGTAGGTTTCATGTATGTGCTGTTAGACTACCTTTTGAACAAGAGAACGACATACCAAAACCGCTAAATACAATATACAATGAAATGGACGACTACATGAAAAGGCGAGTGGAAGCAAGGTGGACTAATCTGACCACATGCAAAACAGCAAAAGTCGTCGACAAAAAACTGACTCAGTTCGTACTTACGCTCTCGCGAAAGGACTGCAGTACTATCATAGGTATGCTAACAGGTCATCATCTATTGGCTACACATGCGTACAAGATGCGTACAATGCAGACGAGGATGTTCAGGAAACTTTAGAACACCTTCTGTGCGTCTAGCCGGCATTATTAAAAACGCGTTTAAAATGCTTGGGAACCCCATTGTTTGAGTGTCTGGAGGACGTCTCAAAAGTGGAGCTCTCAGCTCTACTTAGATTCGCCAAAAGCGCTGACATCCTGCATGATGCCTACTTTCGGTATTCATAGAGGTCGGTCTGCATCTGGTATGGCTAGGGACCAAAAGGTCTATGCGTCGCTTATTGCCAACCAGGCTAACCTAAACTAACCTTTCATGTATGTTCACGAATTCGCAATTTTGCAGACTCATAAGTGTCTTTCACAGCAAGAGAAACAATTTGTTTAACCATACCTAATTATTGAGAACTTTATTCCAATAAGATTTTTTTCAAAGGTCTACTTCACACTAACGCGAAAAATGACTATAAAATTATCTCTAGATGCATGTTGAATAGTTTCGGGACTCCGCTTATCTCGCCAAAAACTGCTCCTCTATTGCGACAAGGGACTCCAACATGTAGTCTCGAAATTCCAGTATCCGGTATCCTGATATTTCAGAACCACTTGTTAACATGCCTCGTCTCAGTAGATAAGCAGTTTTTGGCGAGATAACCGGAATCTCAAAATTGCGGAACTGATACTTCTTGTCTCAAGCGAGTAACAGCTTTCGGGGAGGTTTCCTTAATTTACCTCGGAGATGATACAAACGTTGTAGACTCCGCTGCGTGAAAATTACTAATTGACGAGCAAGTGCAATCAACTAATAAGACACTAATTTTCATACTCAAGATTAATAATATTTTTGCTTTAATTTAATTTCAATCACCCTTTATACGAGGCATATGTAAATAACTCTGCGTGTATGTTGAATTGCGATTTGTTAAATTTATGTCATGTGGCGGCTTATTGCCAAAATATGCATGAAACAATCATATTGGCTTTAGGAAATGAAAAATAACCACACCAACAAGCACACACTCACACTTACATATATGGTTGTAATGCATGTATACTCCATACATGCATACGTACATACAAGAAGGGAGAAATGTCGAACGCAATTTTTGGTTGTTCGTAGTAGAAATTTTGTGGATTACAAAATTTTAATGCCCAGAAACCAGTATTTTGATACTAATAATAAAATTAGAAATAATTAGTGAATGCCTAGCCAAAAGTCCACGCATACTTGCACATGCACATATGTGAACGTATTTACATATATAATATGCGCATGTATGTACGGACATATGTAAATTTGTGTAATGCGTGGAATGTGAAATTACAATGTGCTGGCAAATAATGATACTTGGCATTCATGAATATCTCGACGTATTTGCGTCACACAAACCAACATAACATAGCATTTATTGCACCTTCGGTGTCACATGCCGTTTTGTGGGAGTGTGTGTGTGTCTATTGTATGCTTGTGCATTAAGCGTTTGTCTGTGCGTGGCGTAATTGAAACCAAAACTCGATTGCTGGTTAACGCTTGCATATCACTGGGACTGATGCGATAACGGGAAAACCCAAAATACATGCGAAAATGTCGCCTGTGTGGTGGTACAAATAATAACTAATGCAAGCGCGCATACATACAAAGATGCTTACAGTTTCTAGGCTAGCGGGGGCAGCTACGCAATATTGGAATAGACCAGTCAGCAAAATGCAGTAAACGAATTAAACAAACTGCATCGCCTGATATGTGTTGGTATTACAGGGGCTATGAAAACATGTCCCACGGATGCATTGGGTGTGCTCCTGAACATACCACCGCTTCCAATCTTGATTGAAAGGGAAGCTCTCTCGAGTGCCTTAAGATTAAAAGGTATATCTGAACTTAAAAGTGGGGATGTGAAAGGACATTTAAATATCTTACAAGACTTCCTACATAGTGCCATTCTTCATAGGTATGATATACTATCACCCAAACCAATACTCTTCAGGAACTTCCAAGTTATAATTAATGAACTCACAGACTGGAGAACTAATTCTATCACTTTCAAACCTGGCTCTCAGCTATGGTTTACTGATGGGTCCAAATAGGAAAATGGTAGAACAGGGGCAGGAATCAATGGGTTTAAATTCAAAAAATTGATTCCGATGGGACTCTACCCAACAATATTCCAGTCAGAAATACATGCCATTGAAATATGTGTGAGAGAATGCCTTAGAGGGAAATGAGAGGTACTCACATCTATATACTTTCAGACAGCCAAGCGGCTCTAAAAGCCCTTCTATCAACAACTATCACCTCTAAATTGGTAAATGATTGCCTAAACCTTCACAACACGTTAGGAAACCTCAACATAGTAACACTTGGCTGGATTCCGGGACATGAAGGACATGAGGGAAATGAAATGGCTGATGACCTTGCCAAACAAGGAGCAAATATGCAACTTACTGGTCCTGAGCCTTTCTGTGGACTCACAAAAGGCCACATTAATGAATTCCTTAGGAAATGGGAAGAAAGAAAATTTGCGTCAAGCCAAACTATTACCAAGTCCCAACAATGGAATATCTGACAAGCTACTCTCACTAAGCAGAGTAGATCTGCGTCTTTTAACAGGATATCTTACAGGTCACTGCATCCTGAGGTATCTTCTAAATAACATTGGTCTATTTGAGACCAATGTCTGCCGCTTTTGCGAAATGGACATAGAAAGCTCAGAACATGTGCTTTGTGAATGTCCTGCGCTGGGCAGACAGAGACTTCATCACCTTGGTGGTATCGTAGTATCTCCATGCAATCTTTGGAACAACAAACCCAAAATTGTGCTAAAATTTTTAAAAAGCCTAAAACTCTAGGGTTACAAAAATAGGCCTTTCACAACTCTGGTCGCAGTGCGTAATGGCCTTCTCATAATAATAAATGCTTTCGATTACATCAGGTCAGTGCAAAAGTTAGTGCGTTTTTTAAAGGTGGTTTTAAAATTAATTAAAAAAAATGTTTAAAGTATTTATTAATCAATAATATATTTTCCTTTATTATTTACAATGTCTTCCCAACATTTAGGCAAATTTTTAATTCGGTGCTCAAAAAATTTTTTGTCCTTGGAGCCAAAATACGCTTCGATATCCCTTTTTATAGCTTCTTTTGAGGATTAGTTCTTGTTGCTCATATGGTATTGCAGTCCACGGAAAAGGTGATAATCACAAGGTGCAATATCCGGATAGTATGGTGGATGCGGCATTAGCTCCCATTCGAGCTCGTTCAGCTTGCCTAATGTTAGCCTTGCGGTATGAGGTCTTGCGTTGTCGTGGTGAAACAAAATTTGTGTACGAGTATATTCATTAAAAACGGTCGATTTTTTTGAAGGGAATAATAGTCAGCAGTTATCGTCTGGTTCGGTTCCAGAAGTTCGCAATAAACAATACCGGCCATATCTCACCAAATAGACATGAGAATCTTTTAGGGGTCGGTTCTGGTGTTTCATCCTTATCTAACCATTGGCGTTTGCGAACAGAATTAATGTAAAGGACTCATTTTTCATCACCAGCAACGATACGGTGCAAACAACTTTCATTTTCAAGCCGTTGGAGCAGCTGAGAACACAAATTCACTCCCTGCTGAAGGTTGGCGACGGAAAGTCTATGCGGAACCCATTTTCCCAGCTTTGAAACCTTTCGCAGCTGGGCCAGGTGCCTGTGCACTGTTCCATACGATAGATTTAGCCTCTGAGCTATCATATCGGCTGTAAAATTTGGCTCAGCTTCCACGAGTTCGAGCAAGGCGTCGGAGTTAAAGACTTCAGCACGACCACTGCGCGGGGCATCCTTCACGTCGCAGTTACCACTTCGGAATTTTGAAAACCGCTTTTGCGCAATCCCTACGCTCACGGTATTCTCTCCGTTAACAGAGTTGATTTCTGCAGCAGCAGTTGTTGCATTTTTACCACTTTTATAAAAAAAATACAAAATATGCCTCTTTTACGCGTTCGAAGATTATGGGTAAAATACGCGCGAACTTATGGACCGATCTGATACTTTGACAAGTAGGATGGCTCACATAAAAGTGGGGCTTCAAATATTCTGTTTTACTTGTAGAAAACATTTTTTTCGGTTTACTATGCACGAGTATTAAAACTTTAATAGGGGTATTGTAGAAGGACCAAATAAATGTTCATTATTAATTGAAATATGTTTCACTCAAGAACCGCCTTAGAATGTTTGGCACATTGTTAACAGTTTCTGGATTGTCCTCACGAATACAACAACAATAACCACCGTAGTGCTTGAATCACATACTTGCTCAAGATTAATCTTTGAAAGCGCCCCGAAAAAGTTTCATTTAACAGGATTAATCGAGCCAACCAAGATGACGAGGCAGCAGTAAGATGACTTGTAATACTATTACGACACTTGTCGTTTTTGCGACCAATCCCGGGAGACTCCAATACACCTTCTCCTTGAATGCAGCGCTACAGCGCGGAGAAGGTTGATATATCTCGGTCATTTGCAGCAGGAAGAAACGCACATACGCTCACTTCAACAAAGCTCTATCTTAAGTTTATTAAGAGAACTGAGTCTGGATGCGGTATTATAATGAGTAGAGGGCACAAAAGACCATGAGGTCGAAGTGCAAAACCCCAATAATTCTAAATTTATATCTAATATTATTACGAGACTTAGTTCCAAAAAGATCGATCGCGTGATCCGTCTGGCTAGCATGACAATTCCGGCAACATTTACAGAACAAATATTGGATCGTTGTTGTCATCACTACAAAATGGCAGCCAAAGATTAGTCTTTGCGAAAGCAATAGTTTTTCGACGTAATAAGAGGTTTTCGGATCCCCAACTGCGGTAATTTTGATCATAAACTTGAGGTTAGGTTTGACTGGTTACTCTTAAAAAAGTGCACTCGATGGCAATTTAAATCTGTTGGAAGTTCGCTACCCCAGTCTTCTCCTATCTCTGCAGCAAGACTGCTATAAAACCTGTTACGTCCTCAGATAAGTCTGAAGCATATTATACGAATGTGAGTAGTTCGCACAGAAAGTGCTGAATAGATGCTAACCCTCCCCCTCCTCAACAGCTGGCGGGTATGTGGCCAATAGTTCACTCCCTCGTTAGTATTCATTCTCATTTTCCACTCATCAAATTTAGGAGAAAGCGAACTTGACGATTTAAAGGTAATCGGATTAGTTCACCTACTTTTATTGGCTGTTCCAGCTTCTTCGTGGAACTTTTACTCGACTTTCCAGACCTGCTTTAGGCCCTTTCTTTGCTTTCTGGTTTCTTAGAAAACCACTTTGTTGTTGTTGTAGCAACTTAGACATTCCCCAGACATGTACATACAGGGAATGCCGTTGGAGTGAGAGTCCTTGGCCGGGTATAAATCCGGGTCGTTCCGATAACATAGAATCAACTGTCTGCCGAACGAACATCACTTTGATCTGGGCCTTCGTAACGAATAATGATGTGATATTGAAGAAATTACAGGAATCTTCGAAAATTTTGGTTATATTTCGAGCTGAATATTTTTGCGCATTGGCCGCAACTTGATTTCCTTCAAAGAGAGAAAGTTTCATTCATACTAAATTAGTAAATAATAGATGTCCATTCTATTCACCAGCTGCGTCCCTTCGTCAGTGACAAAAAGCTTTGTTTGATAAAGGATTTTTGAACCACTCGCTTATAATTAGATTGTCACCTCATCCTTGCTTAGGATGAGGCCCCGTAAATGATTAACAGGACACCCCACACCTTAAGGCACGAAACAAGAAACCATGGAATGACTACTGACTTCAAATTTCTCTGGAAGAAACATATCATGTTGAAAATAAATATGGTAAAAAACACATGCCGACAACTCTTCTGGGTTTTTGGCAGGCACACGAAACTGTCATTGCTGAATAAAATACTTTCATATAAGCTCAAGCAATTAAAATCAACACCAGCATTATTCGACAACCAGATTAGCAAAAAGCGCTGGAGCTTTCGCCAGCTTTCGAAAAATCTGGAACTCATCCATTTTATCTGTGAAGACAAAATTGAACTCGTACAAATCCAATGTCCTCACAGTTCTTTTAGCGACAGCCTTAAAAGCAAGTTACAAGCCTTTATAAATAGAGGACTGCGTCACATTTTCCAAACTTGGTGGCCCAACATTAGTATAAGCAACTCGTCATTATACCAACGCTGTAACATCGAGCCAGTCGCTACAATAATAAAAAGGCGTAAATGAGGTTGGATGAGGCACACTTTACGTAAGCTTGCCGAGGAATCGCCAGGGTAGCCGGAAAAGGGGAAGACCTAAAACGTCATAGCGCCCCATTGTTGTGAAGGAGGCAGAGAAAGCTGGAAAATCATGGCTGGAGATAAAAGAGTTAGCAAAAAATCAATGGTTAATGGTTAATGATAGTAAAGGGTTAAGGTATGGGCCTTTAGCACTGCCACCATATTGATCTATTGTGCACCCTATGCTGTCTATTGACTGTTAAGTATGCTTATGAATTGTACCAGCTCCTTCTGAGGGAGTGATTGAAGGTCTTCATATCTAAGCATGAACTTGTTTGAAAACTTTTTCCTTCTATGCGTCAACCCCGGACATTCGGTGATGAGATGTTCTATAGACTCCTCATCTTCGCAGCAAAATCTCCAGGTGCTGGTGTTAGTTATGACCGATTTATGTAAGTGTTTGTTGCAGGTGAAGTGACCCGTGAGGGCGCCTGTGAGAGTGCGAATGCTCTTTTTGTTTAACGTGAAGGCCATTGAAACTTAAGAACTTTTTGGAGTATCTAAGACCCTCTACTTTGTTCTAATGCTGATTTATTAGAGTTTTGGCCCAGTATTTTACGTTTTGTTTTAGGCTGTTTTTGTTAAATCCAAACAAGCCTTTTCGTTGCCGTCATATCCCTCATGTCCCGGTACCCAAATTAATGAGACATTGTTTTTGCATGCCAGGCTATTGAGTGCCTTGTGGCATTCTAAGAGAGTTTTTGAGTTGTAGGTATAGCTATCTAAAGCTTTTAAAACTGATTGGCCGAGAATATTCTAATTTTTACTCTCTTGTGGTTTCTACGTTGCATGATGTTTGCTGCTTCCATTGATTTGTGGATTCTGGGCCCCCCTACTCCATAAGGTGTTTTTGATCCATCAGTGTACCATTTTTGTGAATCATCATTCATCCATTTTGGGTTTGTTTTCCACTCGATCCTGTCAGGAAAGGTCAATGTGGTCTGAAACTTCAGCCATGCTTATGGTGTTTTTGACTTTATTTAGGATACTTAGGTGACCGGTGAGGTTGCCTAATTTGAAATTTTCTTTCATGTGTAGCATGAGTGCTTGCGTAGCTGCTTCCTCTTGGATTGCTATATGAAGTGGTGGGAGATTAAGCAGTGCTTCCATGCCAGCTGTTGTGGTAGTTCTCATAGCTAGCAAAAAAAAATCAAACTCGGTAAATTGGTGTGCTAGTGTCTCTAACTCTATTCCCACACCAAATAATGTTACTGCAAATCATGACTTATATTTTATTGATAATATTCTTAGTCTTAATTTATTTCAAATCAATAATTTTGTCAATTCTCTGAATAGAACTGTAGACCTCGTATTTGTAAGTGATAACATAAACTACAAGATCAATGAAGGTTTGAATCCCATAACTCCTAAAGATAAGCATCATTTACCATTAGTTGTCAAACTCGACTTTTTCTGTTTTGCTACTGTTCCGTCAGATGCCAGGTTATCATTTAATTATCCATTATGCGATTTTGCCAATTTCAATGACTTGTTACTGGACATTAATTGGAATAGTTTATTTGCTGAACCTGACACATCTCGTAGTTTTTCTGCCTTTAAGTCCATTTTGTCTAAGCTCTGCTTTTTTTTTTATTTTTTTTTTTATTTTTTTTTTTATTTTTTTTATTTTTTATTATTATTTTTTTTTATTATTATTTTTTTTTTTTTTTGTTTTTTTTTTGTTTTTTTTTTTTAATTTTATATAAATAAATAAATAAACATTCCGCTCAGTAAGAAAAAGCCTTAAAAATTACTCTGGTATTCTAAGGCCTTGAAAAAGCTTAAAAATCTTAAAAATAATCATGTCATGAAGTGTAAACCTACGAAGAACTATTTGTATTTCGTTAAAAATAAGCAAATGTTAAAGGATTTCAACAATTTAAATAAATCTCTTTATAATAGCTATATTAGAACAAGGAGTTAAACATTAAAGCAAATCCCAAAACCTTCTCTAAATACATAAAATCTAGAAGGAGCAGCACCAGTGTTACCACTGGTATCTCTTTCGTTAATAGTCAAGCACGAAGCTCAAGTGAAGCAGCAAACCTATTTGCTGAGTTTTTTAAATCTAGATTTTTGACGTGATAACGTCTTATAAATCGATGTAGCCGGCTGCACGCACCAAAAAATGCGGCGTTATCTTGCTCATGCGGCGTTACCTTGCTTGAACTGCAAGCGAGAGCTCGGGACGAACGACAAAGACGCACAATCGGCCCCGGGTTCGGCAACGTTCGACATCTGGCTCTCTCCTACTTGAGTGAGCATATATATGTATGTATATGCGCATTTGTATATAAATTCACATATTTGTATTTGCATATGCCTTCTTCCTGTGTGCATGATAATGAACCATTTCTCTGTTGAGAATAGGACGATGATAGGAAAAGTAGGAAACGAAAGGGGGTGTTTTTAGTCCAATGTGTCTTGAAAAAGTCAAATCGATGATGTTGCCTCTTAGTGTTGTTGACTTATCAACGTCTGATACACAATCGAAATTGAAGATATCTTTCATGAATTTGATAAATGTTTCGTAATTATTCACGTTTATGTAAATGCAACTTGATCAATTCCATTGCGATTAAATTTACTTCCTTCTCTATATCCATACAAAATATCTATCAAACAAATAAAATTAAAATTTTGTTTTGAAAATTGCAACCATTCCATCAATATTTTCTTATGACGTTGTCACGTTAAACTATCGTCAGTAAAACGACTTTACAGACAACCTCTTTTTTTGACAAAGAACTTGATCCTCCTATCTCAAAGCTGTCGACTATTTCAAAAATTTTTGGTCAGTGCACAGCTGAGCTTTGCGGTTAAATCCTTAATTTGCCTAAATAAGCATGGCGTTGTTGCTAACAGATCTACAGTATCTAAACTAGCTATTTTTTGTGAATACTGCATTGTTTCTTTCTCGGCTGGTTTCCAGGTCGACTGTATTTACACTGACCTTGCGAAAGCCTTCTACAAAATTCCTCATAGAATCTTAGTTAAAAAATTAGCTTGTTGTGAGCTTCATTCTGCATTTCTACAATGGATAAACTCTTATTTGAGCAATAGACGTTGTGTTGTAACAATTGAAGGTATTTCATCTACTCTCTTTGCTGCTACCCTTGGTTTCCGCAAGGAAGTATCTTGGGGCCGCTTTTATTTGTGTTATTTATTAATGACATCAAAAGTTGTTTCTCATTTGCTAAATTTTTGCTTTATGCTGATGACCTTAAGATCTTTTCACCGATCAAGACTCAAGAGGATGCCATTAAACTTCAAGCGGATATGGATATATTTTACTTGTGGAGCCAGAATTCACGTCTTTCGCTGAACTTATACTCGAAAACATCTTACATTTCGTGCACTAAGTACAGTATCTCGACATGTGTCCTGAAGTGTGTTAGCGAGCTTAAAAACCTTGGCGTTATCTTTGATAACACATTTGCTTTTAAAAACCATATAAAATACATTACTTAAAAATTTTTCTCGATGTTGGGCTTCGTCAGATGTAACGCCACTAAGTTCTCTGATCCTTATACCATTAAGGGGACGGATACCTGTAAAATTTCGAATTTTTTTTTCATAAAATGTTTACATAATCCTTTAAGAATATGTCAAACAAGTTTTAGAACGTAAATTTAAGTATTTCTTATAATATAGATCGCCAACCTTGACGACTGTTCTTTGCGTTCGAGCGCTGGGAGAGCTATATTTACGTTGCCGACTCTTTACCTGTCTCTTGAATCTCTTCACCTTTCTACCTGTCCATTATTGAACATTTGTGTGAGCAGATGTTTTGAAATATTTTTATAGACAAATTTCAAGTAAATATACAGCATTACAGTTGCTAGAGAGTTTGTTTGTGCCCGCAAGATCCGGCGTTGCTGTTAGTTTTCTTCAGTTTACTTTTGCAGTTTAGATTCGGCGTCAAAATCGATTTTAGAAACAATGAACTCCTCAAATATAATAATTGGCCGACAATGTAAATCTTACGCCGAAAAACTGGATGAAATCGGCTCAGCTCATTAGCCACTAAAGAAGCTAGTAAAGCACGTGAACAGCAACTAATTGAACAGAATGAGTTATACGAGGCTTCAGAAGGACAATTATATGGCCCTGGAATTGCTGATTAATCGGTAAGTCACAAAAATCATTGAATTTTCATGTAGACGCGTTTTTCTCAAAACCATATTTTCCGAATTGGCGTACACGATAACGCGAAAAGTTATTGACCGATCTCCGTCACATCTTTTTTATGATTCCACTTTCTATGTGAATACAAGTTTTTGAAAATTTTTCGAAAAAATATTTTTTTTTTTGAAAGCATTTTATTCCGCGATTTTTTTTTTCGTTTGTTTTTAATTCATATAGAAATTATGACATTAATAAAAAAAATGTTGGTTTTCAGTAATCAGGTTAGTGACGCCGATGCTACAATGCCCGCCGATTGAGAAGCCGCGCTGTGATCTTCCTGGACGAATTGAGTGTACATCCGCCATTTTTAATAATTAAAATTAAAAAAAATATTTATATTATTTTAATGTATAAATAAACTGTATGCCAATTTTGAGAAAAATATATTGGCTTCTTCATTTTAAATAATTTTAATGAAAATAAGGGAAAATATGGCCGTTTACAGGTATCTGTCCCCTTAAGTTACTCTATACATCTTTTGTTAGGTCCCATTTAGAATATGCCTTTTTTTTGGAGACCTTGTAGCCAGCAAGCTATCAATAGAATCGAACGTGTGCAAAAAATATTTCTCAAATATGCCCTTCGCTCTTTGCCATCATATTCTGCTCGTCTCAAGCTTATAAGTCTCAAGTCCTTAGAAATTCGTAGGTCTATACTGTGTCTGTCTTTTACTCATGATATTATGTATGGAGTAATAATAGGCGGCCGCCGTAGATGAATGGTTGGTGCGTGCCTACCATTCGGAATTCAGAGAGAACGTGGGGTCGAGGCTCGTTGAAAAGCCCAAATGAAGAGAAAGTTTTTTCTAATAGCGGTCGCCCCTCAGCAGGCAATGTCAAACCTACGCGTGTATTTCTGCCATGAAGAAGCTGCTCATAAAAAATACCTGTCGTTCGGAGTCGACTTGAAACTGTAGGTCCCTCCATTTGTGGAACAACATTAAGACGCACACCACAAATAGGAAGAGGAGCTCGGCCAAACACCCAGAAAGGGTGTACGCGCCAATTATGTATATATAGGTATAAGTGATTGTCCTACTTGTTGGAAAGGATTCGATTTAATGTTTCCCTGCGATCTCTTAAGAACTTCTACCCTTTTTATGGGGGAAACTTTAAAACTAAGTATGCCAGTAATGCTCCCATTACTCGTGCTTTACGGGAGTTAAGTACCCTTCATAATGATGTTGTTCTCGAGTTTTCGCCTTCAAGAGTAACATTTTTAAATATCTTGAATTCTACATATGTTATAGTTGTTTTTAAATACTTGCAACATATCAGAGTAGTTTAATCTAAGCAACTTTTGTAGCATAGTCTGTATGGATTGTAATTCATAGAATTAAAAAATAAATTAATTAATTAATCATATTCTCCGTTTAACGAATCATACGAATATGGCATGCGACTACTCCCATCAACAGAAAGCGCAAACTCCAAGCAGCTCAAACAACCAACACCAACTCAGCTGATAACTAGAAAAATTTAAAGTTATATACATAGATTTGCAAGCGCGCACAACTGTTTAACACAAATGTGAGTTATAAGACAGGAGTAATTAATAAAGGAGGCAAAAAAATTAAAATTACTGATATGACTTGAGAACTAAAAATTGTGGCCAAAAATTACTCCAAGATCATCGATCTCATCCACGTATTGGAGGGCAGTTTCAGAGATATAATACTGTGATTGTAGAATATTTCGTGACTTAGATTAAGCGAGTTTAAACTATTTTTTTAAGATTTAATGAAATATACGAATATGTAAACCAAGAAGGGTTACTTATTGCCTTCTGGGTTCCTTATTGACTACTGGCTATCGACTTAAATTTTTTTATAATTGAAATTATCGTCTATTGATTACTGATTTCTGACTCCTTTATGTCGTCTTTCGACAACTAGCCACTGAAGAAATATTATTGATTATTGACTATTTGATGTTGATTATTGGCCACTGAATACTGTCAACTGACTGTTAATCATACCAGGTTTTAAAATGATTTTCTTCGGGGCAACATTTTCAATATTAACTATACTTATACACATACATACTCGCATAATGTCCGTAGGCAGGTGGAAACGTGCTCCCAAATATTTGTGCAAAAGTATCGATATGTAGATACCTGCCTTGAGTTGTATGCACCGCAAATCCGTTCATATTTGCATAGTATCGCTGTGTGTGTGCCCGACCAACCAGTCACCCAAGCAGCCAGATACCGTAAGCGACATGTGTGGTAAACGCGACCACGTAGCATCAAGGCATTTTGGTGAATAGCGTCAAGGTGTTAGCACGATATGTAGGTATGTGCAAGTTTTCGAACGATTCCGTGTGTATGTGTTCGTGAGTGGGTATTTGCTGCAACGGCTTGTATTCGCCTGTGGTGTTTGCTCAATTAATAAGAAGATTAAAATTTGCATACCAACCAAATTACGTGAAATCGCACATGGATGAATGTAACGAAACGGAGATATGCTCAAGTGTGCATGTGTACATACATATGCATGTGTGTGTATGTTTAAGCGCAACGCGATCCAGAAACCACCGTGCAGCTAAGCGGGGCGGTGCGCGTCGACAAAATGATGCTGCTAACGCGCCGCTTGGCGGTTGATGGTGGCAGGCCGCA
This sequence comes from Anastrepha fraterculus, assembly GCA_037575425.1. Classification (NCBI taxonomy): domain Eukaryota; kingdom Metazoa; phylum Arthropoda; class Insecta; order Diptera; family Tephritidae; genus Anastrepha; species Anastrepha fraterculus. The sequence continues at coordinate 49,501 of JAYXIM010041783.1, read as the reverse complement.
CAGTTGCGGGAAGCATTGCTGTTGACGCTGCTGCAGTCACCTGCGCACAGGTACGTTTAACGACTATCTTATACAGCTGCCATAGTACGTACATTCATATTTGGGTATGTGTGCTCATGTAAGCTAGCATGTGTGCGCGCGTGTGTTTGTCTGCATTTTCACTTTGCCCGTCAACGCTCGATTTTTTTCTTTCTTTGTTTGTTTTGCTTTTCATCCATTAATGTTATAATCCGCAATTGCAATGGTCCGCCACACATCATCATTATCATTATCATCGTTATGACACCGACTACATTACCACCAAAGGATTCTTTAGTCTCTTATCACTGGCGTTCTTATATATTTTCCACACAGCTGCAAATACTACACCACCTCCGTTACCACCACTCTTTAACACTTTTATTACTTTCTTGTATGCGCTGAACCAAACTGAACTGGATTGAAGCCGAAACTATGCTGAGCTGCTGTTATTGCTGCTGCAGAGCTGGTAAAGTGTTGGCACTGCTGTTCCACATAATACTGCCTCACAAATTATTTTTTGCCAAATGAAGGCACGAAGCTGGACGAGGTGGCGTGAGGGAGCGCGCCAGTGATAACGAGTTGAAAGTGAATACTTGCTGGAAATCCATTCATGCTGTGTGTGCAAGCAGCTTTAGCAATAATGCCTCTTCTCACTATTTATGCATGTGTTACTGCATAAATGCGGCTGAATGTGTGTGTTTGCGGCTTAATAATGAGGCGAAATGGCATAAAATCGCGCGCGCGTTAGCCAAAAAAGAAAAAGCAGAAAAGATTCCCAACCAGTAACAAATGGATAGAATGTAAGCAATGTGCAAGGAACAGCGAATAATGCGCCAGCAAGTGTACGCTGTTCGATGTGGATGTTGGGTGGGGTGTGTGCTTTGTATGAGCCGCAATGGACAGTCATCAATAGCAGCAGCGTTGGCGTTGGAAATGCATGGAAGTGCTTACAATGGCTTAACACATTTTCACTATTAGCGACATAAGCGAGTAAGCAAGTAAGCACAACAGCTATGAAAGAAAAAAGTGGAAACGTGCGCAGAGTGAATGCATATCTGGATGAGTGAATACTTATGCTCACATTCATGTATGATGAATGAGTAGAATGGCTGAATGAGTGAGTGTATTTGGTAAGTAAATGAAAGTGTCAATAAGTGACATAGAGGAAAGCGCGCGCCCGAATACCAACGCATGTAAATCATCACTCATTTTCTGTAACGTAGACAACTCATATTTCTGCAATTGTTTATTTAGACCTCCTTTGGAAATTTTGCACAAAATTAAATTTTTTTGCAAATAAATCTAAATGGTAAGCAATAAGAAATAGAAAACAGGGGAGAGCAGCAATAACATTCAATTAAAAGCATGCATTCAAAAGCTGTGGGAAATGTACAAACTCTTAGAGTTTTTAGAATTTTATTGAATACAATTTTCAAAACAGAAGCTTTGACTAACCAGCAAACTTAACTATGCCACCCATAATTTTTACAGCTTCCCGCGAAAATGATATAAATCCTGTTTTTACTCTAAAAATTCCTTTTTCTTGCATAACTCCTTTTTTAACATGCAATTCTTACCGCGCATTTGGTGCGCAAGAAATGGTAAGAGGTGATACCGCGTAGCTTTTGAGTATTGCGAAATTGTGCGTTCAGGGTGGGTACATTAAGGGGGAATGCCACTGTAAACATAAAAAAAAAAAACAATTTTTTTTGCATAAATTGTTAGTATAACTACTCAAGAAAATGTGGTAAAAATGTTAAAGCGAAATTCGCTTTATTCCCGATTCTATGTGCACTTAAGTGAGCGCCCGTCGGTTCGACCCCGTAGCGCTTACGATCCGATGCTTTATTTCAAACGCGCTTTTACCGAAACGACTTTTTTTGATACGGTGGCAATGATTTCTCGAAGACTAATGAACCGATTTTAAATTTCTTTTTCTCAAAATTCTTGTTATCGCATTGGCCATCGTTGTACGTAGCCGATTTTCAAAATTTTGCAAATAACAATTTTTTTGGGCCTGTTGAAAATCAAAAAAATGGTGAAAACCACACATCGAATTTCAAATCAGCACCATTTTGTCAAAAAACGAAAAAAAAAACAAAAACGGCTACGAGCAACGATAGCCACTATTGTGTAGATTAAAAAAGTGTTTGGTGTTTTGATTTTAGATGAGTATTCATTGCTGTATTGCTGCCACCAGATGGCGTCATTTTTTTGTAACTCGTTACGTTTATTTACATAAATTAGTAAATTTTCAATATTTTTTAATAAAAATTTACATCAACATAGTTTAATACATATATAATAAATTACATTTTGTCCGATCCTCGAATAATCATTCCTACTTACAAAAAAAAATTCCCAAAAATCGACTATTTTTTGACCACCCACAGTGGCGTTCCCCCTTAAGATTTACTGATGCGGCAACAAAATTAAAGAAATGGAGAAAAGGTAATGCTTCAGTTTCAGATCGTTGGATAGAAATATTTCAATATTTGAGTGATTAAAACTGCGACTGCACTGCGAGAGTATAAATACAATATTTTCTGCTTGCTGGAACGGATATTTTCAAGCGTCAAAAAATCGTAAAAATCTGAAGACTCACAGTTAAATGTTGATACGCTGATTACAAATCTTATGGTGGAATGCAAGTAAGTACAAGGGTACGACTTTTTAAAAGCAAGTGCAGGAGGTCAAATCTCGTTCTGTGTAAGCGTAAAATGAAAAGTTTTTTCCCGTTTTCATTAATCTTTAGATTTGCTTTCCATGAGAAATTAAAAACAAAAAACCTCAAAATGTCTTCACATCGACATAATAAAGGGAAATGAAACATTTCATTCTCGATTCTTGTTGCGTGTCAAAGTGCAAACAATTGTCAAAATATTTTCATATGAAGGTTTTTTTCTCACTAATAATTTGTGGAGAAAGGGGGTCAGTACCAAGCGTGAAAGTGTGAGTATACTATTATAAAATCGCGTAGCTACAAGACTCCAAACACCCGAAAAGTGTATAAAAATTTTGATTAAAATGTTAAAGAATTTGAGATATTTTTTTAAACGAAGTTTTAAACTAGGATTTATATGATTTTTGTTGTAGAATTAACTCTAATTTTATAAACATAAAACAAAAAAAAGTATACTCGAAAAATGTATTAATTATTGTAAAAGAGATTAGTCTATAGATGTCGCTGGGGGTATTTTTAAACCTTCCCAAATGTCTTGTTTTTTTCGTCTGTCATCTGTCAACAATATTCAGTTCATTGTTTGTTACGTTTCATACAACAATGCATTTTTGTCGCTCTTAAAAATGTCGAATTTCGTGCTTTCAAACTACGATTTGCGGACATCGTTGATTTTCTGTTATCAATTGAAGAAAGACGCTTCTCAAGCTCATCAAATGCTTATAAAGCGTTTTTCAGTAAGAGCGCTTCAACTTTTGAACTTTTTTGAATAAAACACAAACGGTGTGACTTTTTTAACTAATTTTTTTTTTTTATTATCGAGTTTGAACATAAACATTTAAGTACGAAATTCGATTTCTTTTGCATGACCACCGCGTGCACGTTTTACGAAGTCCAATCGTTGAACCCAATTTTCGACCACTCTTTTGCATAAATCGGCCAAAATTCCAGCAATTTCGCGTTCAATATTGGCTCACAAATCGTCACCGGCTTGTTACTGTAGACCAATGACTTCACATAACCCCAAAGAAAATAGTCTAGAGGCGTCAAATCACACGAGCGCGGCGGCCATTCGACCGGTGCATTTCTGGAAATAATGCGCTCATCGAACTTACTCTTCAACAAATCAATTGTAGCGTGTGCTGTATGGCTTGTGGCCCCGTCCTGTTGAAACCACATGTCGTCTAAGTCCATACCATTCAATTGCGGCCAAAAATAATCGTTTATCATGTGGCGGTATCGATTTCCATTCACAGTAACGTGCCGATCGTTCTCGTCAACGAAAAAATATGGGCCAATTACGCCGCCGGCATGTAAACCGCACCAAACAGTGATTTTTTCGGGATGCAACGGTGCCTCATGAATCACGTGTGGATTGCCTTCTGCCCAGTAACGCATATTTTGCTTGTTGACAAAGCCATTGAGCCAAAAGTGAGCTTCATCACTGAAGATGATTTTTTGGAAAAAATCTGGATAAAGTAGCAGCAACAGAACGATTATTTTCATAAAAAATTTGCACGATTTGCAATCGTTGCTCAAGTGTGTAGCGTTCCATGATGAAATGTATTCTAATGAAGTTTACAAATGACAAGCGAAAAATAAAAAATATTGCGTCGTTCGCCCTCCCTATCGGAAAAAAGTTGAAGCGCACCTATTGAAAAACGCTATAGAAGCTTATGGTGGACATGCTCTAAGTAGAGCACAGTGCTTCAGGTGGTTTGAAAAATTCCGAAGAGGTGATTTTAGGGTGGAGAACGAGGACCGTGGCCGGCTAGCGAAAAAGTTTGAGGACGCCGAATTGCAAGCATTGTTGAATGAAGATGATGGTCAAATACAAGAAATGATGGCAGAGCAGTTGGAAGTGATCCAAAATACCATCTCAAGACGTTTGAAAGACATGGAAATGATTTTAAAGGTCGGAAGATGGGTGCCGCATGAACTGACTTGATGGCAATGCACCGCCACATCGAACAAGAGCGGCCCGGGAGTTGGTGGAGACGTACCATTGGGAACCGCTGGTGCATGCGGCTTACTCACCGAACTTGGCGCCTTCCGATTATCATTTATTTTCATCGATGGGCCACCCACTTTCCGAGCAGCGCTTCAATTCTCACGACGAAGCCAAAAAATGGATCGATGATTGGTTTGCGGCCAATTTTTTTTGGCGCGGCATCCACAAATTGCCTGAGAGATTTCGAAAAATGTGTCGCTAGCGATGGCAATTATTTTGAAGATTAAATTTGTAACCATTTTTTGTTAATAAACGTTTTAAATTGAAACAAAAGTTTCATTTCATAGGTATTGTTGACTTCCCTCTCAGTCTGCTGAAGGAGATGGGATTGAGAGTTATTTCTGTGATTAAAGGGCTTATGTGTGATTGAAGTGTTTTATTTTGAGTTGGCGCAAGCTTTTTTATTTATTCAGCTATAGTGATAAATTTGAGATCAGGATGTATTTGGGCGTTTGTGATGTAGTAAAGAGCGTTTGTAATCATTCTTAGGGTTTTTGGCTAAAATCTTTGGAGTTCCTCGATGTTAGAGTTAGCTGCAGTGCCGTCGAGTTGTATGATATAGGTCCATAACTGGGCCACCTTCTACCTTGCACTTAGTTTTAGTTCCATTTAAAAGTCATTTCAAGTCAGTGACCAAATTGGGTTACATTATAGGTAAAAATATAAAGTAAGTTTCTTTGAAAGCATGACTTTGGATTTTATTGATTGTGGCGATTATTGATTGTGACCACAGATATAGAGATACAGAAATGCGTAATGCCGTAGTAAAAAATTATCAGAGATCAGTGCGAGCTTTGAGCTACTTCGAACATGCAAAGTGCATTACACTAGTACAAAATAGGCTATAAAACAGCATTATATTTTCTAAAAATTCTTAAAAAATACTTAAAGAGGAGAGCCTGCCTTAGAGGCTTCAAAAAATCGATTTTTTTTTTGCATAAATGTCTTCCCAAACTATCCAAGAATGTGTCCTCGAAATTTCAGAAGCAAACTCAAAATATTGTCGGAGTTACAGAAGAAATTGTGAGCAAGCGTCGAGCAGGTATACGAGCGTATATATTACCTGGCTGCGTCGGCTTGAGCAAAGCCATATTTAGCATTGAAGTTCTGTTTTAATTTATTTTTCGACACGTGCGCTTCTTGAAATCATGCAGAGCTATCCAAAAGGGAACAAATCTTCGAGTGGACGGACTGGAAAACCACGGAAGCGCAGATTACATGCCAATCAGTTTCATAATGTTTCGTCATCGGACGATGGAGAAGCTAATACTAGCCGATTTCTCGGTTTTTTATTTTTACGATTTTTCCTAATTGGCGGGAAAGATAGGGAAAAAGTTAAACGTTCTATCGAAACGAGATAACCCTGATTTTTATTCGGAATTAAATTTTCTTCTACTTAAACCTAGAAAACCTTAAGAAAGTTGTGATAAACCCACTTTTTAAACAATCTAAAGTGAATTTGTTTTTCCAAAAAAATGATTTTTTTTTTTAATTAGAGAAAAATTGTAGAATTTCTCACTTTTTGTTTAATTTTCTTGATTTAACTATAAGCAATATTATACTAAAATAAAAATTTTTTTGGGTTTTTGGTTTCAGATGAAAATTGTGGCCTGCATCTTTCCCGCCGGACGACACATGCACACTCGCGGCGCCTCGGCGAAATGCTTGTACCATGCATAATATGACATATATTTTAATGAAAAAATTTGAAAAGACTGTTAAAATATATGACAATAAAACCTGAAAGTTTCGTTTGAATCGAATATTTCTTTCCTTCCCAAAAAAATTCACGAAAAAATCGATTTTTTGAAGCCTCAAAAGCAGGCCCCCCCTTAATAAAAAATGCGAAATGTTGAAGGATATTGGATATTGGGTGCACTATTGCACAAAGTTTGAAGCTTGAATTTATGTGGCTTGTGTTATATCTATGAGTAGTATTTTTATTAAAACCAAAAAAATTGAATTAACGGTCTTTGCATTATGTCACTCATTTTATTTTTATTAGTATCAGAAAACTTTTCTAACTGTTATGTCCTTCCATTTCATCCCGATATGTTGTTGACCGTAGATTGTTGTTTATTATTTTCAGTAAAAAATTAAGGCATGCTTGGTTGAATATACTCGCGTTGGCACACTCGTACTTGTACACAACTTCAAAAACATTTGGTTGCGTATACGCAGTGGCGACTAGTAATCCGAACAGACGAGTCAGATTTCAAAACGTACTATAGTATATCTAAGGCCATCTGATCAATTTGTGAGCTTCAATAATTTAAATAATGATAAAAAGAAATGTGGTACCTCCTTTCTTAAAATAACAAAGACTGTAGCAACGCAGAAATACCTCCAAACATTAAAAAATTGTACAAAATGCTATATTAGAGGTTTCAATGTATCGACTGAAAAAAATGTCACTTGCTAGAAAATTGCTGACCCAAGACTAATTATTTGTATGCAAAATCTGCTGTAATGTATTAGGCCTAATATTATTATTGCATTGGGTCATAACGCACTGTGATCTCTAATGTGACCTAACGAGTCTATAATTGAAGGCTGCTAATAATTTAAGCACTCCTCAACCTTTTTGTTCCATATTACCAATGAAGTTAGAATCACACCTCTTCGAAGAGTGAGTACTCGGCTTGCGCGAGCTACATATTTATGGATAGGAGTTTTTGGCGTTCCATCGTTCTATTAAAAATGGCAACAAAGATTACAGTGTCTCGTATAGTATATCCAGAGCGATGTTGTAAGTATCTATATCCAGATTTGGAACTTATTTGTTGCTCTTCTAAGAAGGAGGATAACCCGTTTTCCTGCCTCTTTTCTGAACTCTCCAACCAGTCCATCCATCTTCCCAGCCGTTGATAACTGTATTGAAGTAGAACATAATTTCGTTAGGCGATCTGCCTCTTGATCTTAATGCTTTAGAACTCAGTCCAGCAAAACGGCGTTTCATGTTCCCAGTATGGATGGATGTTTTACCAAACTGGTAGGTAGTGTCGAGGTAAAAACGGTAAGTCGATTAAAATTCTGTGTAACAAAAATATTTAACGTGCATTGCTTTTGGGACAAACTATTTGTACTCGTACTTAAAATATCAGATACTAGAGAGTTCGGCAGACGTTGTCCTGTCTCAAAAACATTTTTTTTTTCTCAAATAATTTGGTTTTTGAATAACTTTTATAATAAACTAGCAAACCCGGCCCCCTTCGCTGGGCACACTAAAATAGAATAGATATGGTTTAGAACAGAAAATATATGGTTTTCATATTATTTATTTCTTTATTCTTTATTCAAGCGCTTTGGCATAAACAATATTTTTTGTTTTTCTACTTGTTTTTGAGTAAATATAAAATATAAATTGAAAATCAGGAAAAAAGAAGATTGTTTTTAAATTTCAAATCAACGCATATGAATAAACAATCGTTTTTTCCCGGATTATCCATGAATTTTTCGTTTCAATTTATATGTTTTATTAAGCATTGGAGCTTTTTTAACAATTATCCATTTATATTTTTCAAAAAAAAAACGAAAAAAAATTTTGTTTCCACGAACACATAACTTCATTCGGATTTCACATTAAATTCTCAAATTTCGTAAGAAATTATTCACTGTTCCAAAATCCACTCCGAAAAAAATCACAAACAATTTTTACATGTTGCACTTACGTTTTTTCCTTATGACATCCAAATCAGAAAGAAATATTGACACATTGTAACTCACACTGTCAATTTGACAGTTGAGTTCCGCCCCAAGCGTTAAAAAAGTAAGCGACATTATGGCTGGTTCAAAAGAACGCTGTACCCGTTGCCTGTGCTCCGAATTACAACCAAACTTTACGAAACCCATTTTCAATACTTTCTTAACAATGTGCGTAAGTTTGGTTTACTTCGGTGCAAAGACACGGCGGGTCCACGTTTTGGCATATATATACCCTAGTCATCAATAGGTATGAAAATTATCCCGTATTAAAGCACTTATCAACAGCTTTCATTTGATACCCATATTGTACATACACGTCCGAAGGTTACCCGGGTCCACGTTTTGACCTATATCTCGAGCCCTACTTCCAAAATAAAATATAATCCATGTTACTCGTGGATGATGTAGCTTTCGAATGGTGAAAGAATTTTTAAAATCGGTCCAGTAGTTATTGAGCCTATTCATTACAAACAAACAAAGTTTTCCTCTTTATAATATTAGTATAGATATATATGTGACACATCAGGTTATAATTCTGATAAAATCAAGATTAAATATTTATTTGGCTGTTCAAACAACTACTTGTTAATAGCTTTAAGCTGAATCTGCGTGTGAAGAAATTTTGTAATATTTTTTTTGGTGCGATGATCTGTTGCCAAGGAAAATTGCCTATGCTTTGGCCTTGCACTTTTGCTGCTGTATATGTATGCTTTTCTGAGTTTTATAATAACTTGGGTGAAAGTAATTTAATATTAAAAAACAAGCAGTGAGTGACGTCCCAGAAGACAACGATTGGAGTGATGAAAGGTGGATTATATTATATCAACAAGTTACCAGAAGTTATTTTTTACATAGATAGTCAGGCAACCATTAAAGCAAGTACATAAATTAGTCTAACGTACAAGATCGTTATGCAACGCGCGGAGTGGCAGCGCAAAACGCAGGGAAAAACAAATCAGCTCTCGATAGGAGGTGGACTGTCTACGAACTGACGACAAATAACAGACGGTTGAGTCACGTACTCACGACGGCATAAAGCGTCGCAACATCTTCTTTTGCTGCAGATGCAAAAGAAACCTCGATAGCGTATAACATCCATACGCCCATATGAGAGGAACCTGAGGACATGCCACACATACCACTGGTATGACGGCACTGAGACATTAGAAGACGAGCCTATAGCATGAAGCTGGCTACAAATATGGTGGACCCAGATGTGGGTGAATAGTATTGGACAATTTAATGGACACCGTTCTGGGTCTTCCCTGCGAGGTACTTCCGGGAAGGGAGTCTCCCCAGAAGAAGAGGAGGGATTGTTTTAGTGGCTACACCATTCGACGCAGTTGACGACGGTCGCTGTAAGTGAGAAGGCATTTTAAACCCTCCTCACCCACCACAAAAAAAAAAAACAAAAAAAAAAAGATCGTTATGCAGAGAGTATAGGTAGTAGAAAGGTTACCAGTGAATTTCAAGCTACATTTTTATTGGATTCCAGGCCATAAGGGCATTCGAAGGAATGATATAGAAGACGATATTGGTAAAAACGGGGTCTCTCTGTCTTAAGATTTTGTCAACGAAATACGAGTAATTTACACCGTACTAAACGAAAACATTATTCGAAACTTCCGGATAAGATTAGAGAGTCCATCTGTTTGCTGGGATGCAAAGAAGATATTGAATGAATTAAACGATGAAAGGCGTGCTGACGGGTATATCCCAATAGCAGCACATGCTTTTAAGATAAGAATCTCGGACAGCGAGGATGTAGGAAATGCAGGAGCAGGGCTCAAGGGAAACTGTAGAGCATCTCCTTTGCGAATGTCCTGAGTTCTTCAAAATGCGTTTAAAATATTTGGGGTACCACACTTTGACGGATTGGACGACATCTCAGCAAGGGGTTGGTAATGTCTCCTTAAATTCGCAATAGAAACAGTCAAAATTCGGGTGGACTATTTTAAAATGCATAACTAATTTCGCAAACTAGTATCGCTATGCACCGAACCGGTCTATGCGTGACTACAAGTCAAGCAGTTCAACCTAACCTAATCTAAACCAAACGTCATAAGACGACCGATCGGAAGATGTTTCGAATGCTGGACATCGAGCTCGGAAAATTATTTCACTTAACACATAAATTTACAAAAAACAAAAACTATTTTATTAAATTTTAATCCATTTTACTTAATTTCATAGTTTAAAAAAAATATGGTTTTTATAAATAAAATAATTTTTAAGTGCGATGTGTAAGTCCGGTGGTTCCAGATAAAAGACAAGCATATTAGCTGAGCTCAAGATGAATTTGCGAAAAATAATAAAATATATATCGATAATTTGTTATTCTAAAACATTTCAATAAGAGCTAATTTTTTGGCTGTATTAATTATGAAGCGGAAGTACAGGTGCGTTGGACATAAGAAATCTGAATGTAGTAGAATATAAGAAACAAAATGTTGACATGGAAAAAAACTTAAAATAAAATGTCATTTGCAGGCCTTTGGTTAATAATACATGCTGGCCACGTACTGCGGTAGGACCTCTGTGCCGAATCCATTTTCTCATCCCGAGGTTTCATAAGTTTCCTATAGCTTGCAAATGGTATATATTTTTTTCTATCCCCTTACCTTTTTTTTATGTTGTATGGTGGCACACTGTATCAATGAGATGTAAAGTCAAAGAGATGATATTACTGCAAGACCGGAGTTTTTGTTCGTAAAGAGTGGGTAAATGTTAAGGCCCGATGTTGAATATAAACCACGCCTAAACTTCAAGTTTTTATCTGCATTTCATTCGACATTTTTCAATTTCAGACTAACTCAATTTGAATCATGGAAAGATATACAATCGAGCAACGCGTTAAAGTTATTCAGGCTTATTATGAAAACAGGCGTTCAAATCAAAATTCATATCGCGCACTTCGTGATTTTTTCGGTCAATTTAATCGTCCAAATGTGCGTACAATCGGAAAAATTGTGCAAAAGTTTGAGCAAACCGGGTCTGTAGGAGATAAAACCTCAGTGCATGCTCGTACAGCTCGTACTGCAGAAAATACTTCTGCTGTTCGCGATAATCTGGTTGAAGAGCCGTCCACCTCAACTCGTCGTCGTGCCTAACAATTGCACCTCTCACGCTCGTCGTTGATGAACATTATGCATAAAGACTTGCATTTACACGCTTACAAGGTGCAATTGACTTAAGAACTAAAGAGTCTTGACCATTGCGAGCGTCGTCAATGGTCAGAATGGTGACAGGAAATGGCAACAGTGAATGACCAATTTTCGAAGAAAATCATCTTCAGTGATGAGGTACATTTTCACCTCAGTGGATTCGTCAATAAGCAGAATTGCCACATTTGGGCGAATGATAATCCAAGAGTGATTGCCGAAAAACCAATGCACCCACAAAGAGTGACTGTTTGGTGCGGTTTATGGGCCGGCGGCATCATTGGGCCGTATTTTTTCCAAAATTAGGCCGGTCAGGCAGTTACTGTGAATAGTGTTCGCTATCGTGAGATGATAACGAACTTTTTATGGCCCGAATTGGAAGATATGGATGTGGACGACACAGCTAACGAAACAATTGCTCTTTTGCGCGAAAAATTTGATGGCCGAATAATCTCACGTCGCGGCGATGTCAATTGGCCGCCAAGATGATGTGATTTGACACCGTTGGACTTCTTTCTTTGGAGTTATTTGAAAGAAAAGGTGTACGTCAATAAGCCAGCAACAATTCAAGAGCTAAAGGATGAGATAATTCGGCACATTAACGGCATAGAACCGCAATTATGCCTCAGCGCCATCGAAAATTTGGACCATCAGATGGAGGTGTGGCGCCGATATTTTGTTCCATATGTGATTCAGCCATACCAATATTTTCATAATAAAGAGAAATGACAATAATGCCCTCAAAAAATAGGACTTTATTCAAAATCAATACCGGCCCTTGAAACTTAACCACCCTTTATTTCGCAATCGTTTAAATCGAGACACTTGAGTGATTTTCTTCTTCCATCCCGACAATGCATCGGCTTACACCTCAGCAGTTGTGGTCTCAAAATTGATGGGAATAGGGTTCCAACACGTTTGAAATCGCTCCCATTCTTCAGGACTTTCTCTCTCGGAGCCACGGACTACTATTTATTCTCCAATTTGAAAAAATGGCAGGCGGGAAAAATATTCCTTTCAAACGAGGAGGTGATGGCAAAAACGAATGTCTATTTTTCAGAATTGGACAAATGCTATAATTCGGAAGGGATCAACTAACTAGAATAGTGTTGGACGAAGTGCACAAGCATGAAAGGAGACTGTGTCGAAAAATAAAAAAGTTGTATCCCAAAAATAATTAAGTAGTTTTTATTTTTGTACGGATTTTTCACACGATACTCGTACATAATTACGAAGCGCACCATAGCGGTTTTTCGCTGCATTCACTGCTCTCCTGTTCATACCATCGATATTTGATTTTTCACTTTTATTCGCAGCACTCGCTTGAATTTGTGCGAAATGTAAGATAAAGGCAAGTGTAAGTAAACTTATCAAAGGGACTGTACCAATGTGTGAGTATGTACGTTGATATGTGTGTGAAAGTGCGTACTGCAGTAAGTTTGTGATATAATAAAAAACGCTAATGCACTGCACTTGATGCTGCTATTTATGTATTTGAGTCTTACTGATTATTTCAATTCTTGCTTCTTTTTTTACTTTTTTCTTTCTTTGCAGCCTTCACTGGTCTGTTATTGCTATCATTTCGCGCTTTTATGCGCGTATCTCGCTTTGGTTATGATACTGCTGTTTCTGCTATTGTAGAGACGCTTCCAGCTGTCACATTATGGCATTAACGCTGACTCTAGTCATCATAGTCTGCTTTCAGGCGCTTATACACAAGCACACAAACTCGCCCTCTCATAATCATATAAAAGCTCGCTTGCGGCCTTCACCAAATGCCCGCACACACACACATACACATCTATGCATATACCCTCGGCAGTCCGAACACACACCCATGTATCCAAAGCATCCGCAGGCCTTGCAACACCTCATGCACACCCCCTTCAAGTTTCAGTTTCAGCTTTGCGCTAAATTTATTTTAATTCACACTTCACACAAATGCCCCAAACACATACACGCACGCGCACACAATAGGCAAACAGACACATTGCCACGTTAACGCGCGAGCTTGGCACCATGCGCTCGCTTACAATAACACAAATACAATTATAAACATACAAACGCCTGTATGTGTGTAAGTGTATGCATACCCACACAGCCACACGCGCACATTCAAAGACATGGCAGACTTACTGACCCTGTCGCCACCACCGCCACCGCCTGCCTACAAACATTTGTATTTGTGCAACAAATAGGAGGCAAAGGCAAACAAGCAGGCAGGCGAGCGAGCTACCAAAAGCAGTGAGCGAGTGAATTGCCATGCCTGCGCCGTGCAGCATATTTTGCTACATTTTGCGTTGTTGTAATTAATTTAAAATATTATTATGGCGTGACAAAAAATCCGATAATCATCTGGATACACTCCTACAGGCGAGCGCGCGCGAAAACGTTGTAAAGCCTTAGAAAAATTCTTCATACAATGAAACAAGAATTAAAATAGAAGGCAGAAAACAAAAAAATACTTTGGCTACAGAGTGTAGCGTAGGAGGTACGTAGCGGTAGTGAGCAAATGCTACAGTGGAATCTGGAGATCGTAACGTAACTGAAAAATTAAAAATTATAGTTCTTCATCTCGCATTTGGCAATATGTAGCCTTAAATTTTTTTCGAAAATTAATTCCAGTTACTTAAATAACATCCAACGAAACTTATTTGGAGCCAGCGTCGATCAGTCGTTCAGAAATTGTCTTGGAGTAAATTGAGCTAGTTTGGAACTAGGTTAGGTGAGTTTAGATTTAGCAGCCGTATCACACATAGGGACAACGATGCCACTAAGACGACGAAATGGGTATGTTGTGAGCCGCAGGGGCTGAGCTACATTTCCCCTTCCAGATTTAATCATCCTGTGCTTTGGACAAAGCATAAAAGGTTGTTGATAACTAAAATGTGTCGATTATCTATATTCATTAAGAAGTAGGACCTTAAATATCGGTTCCCGCTTCTGGCTAGAGCCGAGCATATGCAAAACAGGTGTCGAATTGTTTCCAACTCCTTCTCATTCCTACAGCTATGGCAGAAATCATGCGAGTAAACGCCTAATCTCCTTGCGTGATTTCCTATGAGACAATGTCTTGTAAGGGCCTCTACTAAGGTCCTAATTTGAAGTCGACTCAATTTTACAATATTTTGGATAGCCGAAAATTTAGCCTTGCCCATGTTTGCCTAGCAAATTTACAAATATTGGCCATAATCCATCTTTAATCTACAGAATTGGTTAGTGCGTCCATAACAAGGAGCTTACAAGTTGCGAGAGGTACCCCATTAATTATTTATGTTTGGTATAGAAATACCTTCTCTTGCAAGTTGGTCAGCTCCACAGTTCCCTGGTATATCTATGTGGCCTGGAACCCAGCATTAGGCAATAGAATACTGTAAGACAATACTTGATGTTGTGATAATATCGTGAACCCGACCAAATTGAAAAGTCAAAAAATCTAAGAGCTATAGATTTGATTGGCCTCGCAATATTCTTTCTTTTTTTTTAGTTTCAGAACGAGTTAAAGAATGATTCCATTCACAAAGAATAAATAAAAATAGTTAAGTAAATTCTAAGAATAATCATACAGGGCTGAACAAATCCAAACATATTTTAAGAATACTAAAAGACAAACATATTTTTCAAGATCTACGAAGCAATCATAACCCATTTGGTGGTGCAATGATTTTATTAGCAGGAGATTTTCGTCAAACATTGCCAGTGATTCCACGATCAACGCCAGCTGATGAACTTAATGCACGTTTAAAGTCCTCCAATTTGTGGAAACATGTCAAGGTATTACGCTTAAGCAAGAATATGCGAGTCGAGTTGCAAAATGGCCAATATGGGGACATATTCCCTAAACAACTCATTGACATCGGTAATGGCGAATTTCCTATAGACACCTTGACTGGTTCCATTAACTTTCCTCAAAGTTTTCGTCAGTTCACTCGATCAAAAAAAAGAACTTATTCAAAAGGTGTTTCCAGATGTTGCTCAAAATTACAGAAACCATGATTGGTTGATGTAAATGAATTAAATTTCAAAATTCAAGAACAAATTACAGGCGAATTGAGAATATATAAATCAGTTGATCCGGCTACAAACCAAGATGATGTCGTCAACTATCCGCCTGAATTTACCAGGATTACCCCCTCACAATCTTCAATGAAAGGTTGGATCGATAGTTGTAATGTTAATAAATATCAACCAACCGCGTCTTTGCAACGTCACACGGTTAGCGATAAAAAACTTATTGAACAACGTGATAGAAGCAACTATACTGAAAGGAAAGCATAAAGGAGAAGACCTTTTGATACCACGCATCCCAATTGTTCCGACTGATGTGCCATTTGAATTTAAACGACTACAGTTTCCAGTGTGGCTTGCTGTGACCATAAATAAGTCCCAGCGGCAATCATTAGGTGTTTGTGGTATTAATCTAGAAAACCCATGTTTCTCACATGGTCAGTTGTATATTGCCTGTTCCAGTGTCGCAAAACCATCTGATTTATTTGCATATTCACCAAGTAATCAAACAAAAAACATTGTATATCATAAAGCACTACAATAAAAAAAAAAAACAGATTTTTGTTAATAATTATGATTCACTTGGTTTACAATAAAGCGATTACATATACGTTTTATTTCATTATTCTCTTTTACATCGGTTATTAAACCTATGCTAATAATAATAATAATAATAAATAATTAATTATCTCTTCGTTTTGTCATTGAAGCACCAACTTTATAAATATTTGTCACCTTTAGGTTCCTACTATCCCTTTAGATTATTTTTCAATCAGGTTTGAACCTTAAGTTCCCCTCTTAGTTTGAAGCCCTCTGGCAAACATCCCAGTCGGGGTTTTTAGTGGGTCCCAAAAGGTTGGCCAAAAATTCGTGGAAGCGAAGACACTTAGGTCACCTGAGCTAACCCTTTTCTTTAATTCTCCTGAACAGAACCGTCACCATGACGATATGGCGATGTGTGAGGGTCAGCAGAGTAAAAACGTCTTAAGGTCGAAAAATAAACTGCCCCATTCAAAATCTATTTGACAGGTCTGTCGGGTTCGCTAGTACTAAATAAAAATAGTTTTTTTTTTGTTTTTTTTTTTTTTGTTTGTAAGCACCGAAAAACTGGACTTAGCAACTTTTCACTCTAAGCGATGTGTTTATATACATATTTATATATAATATATTTTGGCATTTTGATAATTTTACTTTTTTATTAAATTTGAAAAATTATTGTAAATAAAAATAAATACTGCATTCAAAGGGAAATCTCTTAAAAGTCACTTAAATTGTTTTGTCAAATGGCCACAGATAAAAATTTTTATATACCAAAATGCGCGGAATGTTGAGTGGAGTCGATGTGTGTCAGTCCGTCCGGGTGTGGGCACGATAGCTCGAGTAAAAATTAATATATTACAGACACATTGGAAGGTTGGGAATAATTTACCACAAATACACTGGGAATGTTTTGATGTGTGAGCCAAATTTGTGTTGTTTACAGTGGATTAAAAAATCCCCTCCCCAAAAAACACGGATTTAAACCGTTAAAAACTTCCGTACCTTGCACAGTAAAAAGCTGATACAAGGAATTTTCTCGTGGTTTAACGCTCACCGACGAATTTCTTGAAGGTGGGCCAAAATCAGCTGTTATGCCAGAGAACATTGATGCTATGCACGAAATCATGCGTAAGATCTCTATGCAACATACCGTCAGTTAGAGGCATCCTTGGGCATTAGTATGACGAACATAAATAAGGTTTAATCACTTTGTGGTAAAAAAATGTGTTCACATTGGATTACAAGCAATTTAAAAAATGCTCTTGGGCAGCGACTAGACAAAGTACTTCCAAAATCGGTTCAGACAAATGGAAAAGTGTATTGATCATCATGGAGAGTATTTTGAGAAACAGTAAATCCGTTTTGGCCTTTTTCCGTTGTTAGGCCAAATATGTAGTTATCAACCCTCGCATTAAATTGACATTTGGTGAATTTAAATTTGCTTTCATTTAAATGCGCATTTTAAAATAGTTCGACAGGTCGATAACTCCAGCGCTAGTTGCCCTGCTACTGTGGCGGAATTATTTGTAAGTATATTTCATATAAATAAATAAATAACTGGTATAAAATTTATTTACTTTTTTTTTTTATTATTTTTATAATTTTTATTTTGTATTTTTTAAAAGCTTAAATTACAATAAAACTTTAAATAAGCAAAAAGAAACGCAGCGCTGGCAGCGGAGGCTTTCAGCTTCGAACAAAAATCAATTCTGTATTTATTGTGGCCCCTTTGCCCTTAATAATAAGTTGCATACTTTCAGGGATGTCACTGACTATTCCTCATTAACGCACACCCAAAGCTCCTTCAAATTATGTTTTTATACCCAGACGCACCTGAGCACAAGGGTATTGTAATTTTATTCACATAACCGTTGTATGTAACAGGACAAAAGAATCGAGATGGATATAGACATGCATGTAATTATCGAAATCCCTCGTATAATGAGAAGCGCCGATTTTAACCGTTGTTTTGTCCACCCGTGCTCACGATAACTCTTTCAGAAATTATAATATTTCAATGAAATTTGGTACGCACATTACACTTTTCGAAAGAGTAGGCTGGTATTGAAAAGCTGCGAAATCGGTCAATAACCATACCCATCTCCCATACAACGTTAAAGTGATATCTTCGTGATATATACAGCAAAATTTCCCGAATCCGATAACAGTAATGAACTCAAAAAAGAATAAATTCGACACAAGTAACATTTCGGAAAATTGGCGGTGCCACGCTAGCTTTTGGGCAGATGCGTTTATTTTGATAACGACTTAATAAAACTTGGTACTCCTACTGCTCCCCAACTCATTTAGATCCACGATTAATATTATTCAGATCGGATAAAAGCCACGCCACAGTCTAGGAGTTTCTTTGAGCTGAAATTAAATCGTACTAAAATTTGCGCGGATATATAAAGTGCGCTCCGGACCAAATTTAGCACTTCCTTACTTGTTGTTCTTTTATCATTTGCCAAGCCAGTCACATCTGTCCATGTACAATTCGCTTTAGTCCCTTCATCTGTTTAATCTCAATCAATTTTATTTGGAGACAATTTTTCATTGGGCTTTGCGGACACCACTGTATATTTTCATACAAATGTACACAAATTGACAAAGACTCCGCTATCAGCATCGCAATTGCAGACGCAATGCCAGCCAGCCAACATTAGCGAGAAAAAGTACACAGGCGCATGCACATACATCGCTACGAAACAACACTGCCATTGACACCGACACCGATACGCCGAGACACCGAGCCACCGATGGCATCTTCATCAACAGCAGCAGCAGCAGCAGCAGCAGCAGCAGCAACAGCAACAGCAATAGAGCAACCTTATCGCTGGTATCTCAATCGTCAGACAGCCAGCTGTTTGGAGGCGAAGGAGCAATGGCAACAACACGTAAAGCGATAATAACATTAATAACAACAAAAGCAATAAAAAGCAAGCTTAACAACAAAAAGGAAATATGTAACAGTGAGACGAAGCGCAGCAACAGGAAACGCTGCAAACCGCAACAACATCGTCATCATTAGCAGAAATGTAAATAATTATCTCGTGAAATGCCAAAAACAAAAGCAACAACAGACAGCGCGTATTATGAATGCGTGGGACGTGTGTATGTAAATATGAAGGTAAGTGTAAGTAAAAAATGAAAAATCAACTGTAATATAAAGATACCAACCGCTGGGAAGAGCAAATTGTAGAGAAGGCAGTTGCAGCCACCCCACAGAGCCTAATACTATATAGTGGCAGGATTCAAAGCAAAGTAACTACTGTACGAGTCTACTTACAAGGCATTAGCAAGAATATCAAGCAAAACATGGACATCAACCACAGCAGCGCCATACCCATTGGCGCCGGCATCAAAGCAAAATTAAAAGAAACTAACAAACGTGGCGCGGCAGGCGGACGCAATGAAAATAAGAAAAAAATAAATAAATAAACGGACACACTGGATAGGCGAACAACTGAACTGACTGATGAACGACTGTAAGGCCGCGAGTGCGATTGTGTGAAGGGAAATTTTTAATTGACGCTATACGGATGAACGCACACGCGGACAAAAGGCATGCAAGCGAACGGCCGTGGAACAAACTAGAAAGAAGAATGCTAAATAGGAGGAGGCGTGTAAGAAGTGGGCGCGCAACAAGCGAGCGTACAAATGAGTGCCTATGCTTTCTTAGTGCACAACACACTCACACGAAAACACGTACAACAGCAAGACTGATTCAAGTGAACGCAACGCACAAGAGGCTACAATGAGAGCGAGGCAGGTGGAAATGTGTTGCCAAAGCAGTGATGCCATTCTAAAAAGACGCAGTTGATTGAGCCGCTTGGGCAAAATGAGCAACAACAATAAGTTAGCTAACGGCTTCTCGCGCCTTAGCACTCACTCACCCGCACTGCGTGCACCAGCACCACCAGATGCGCAAAGACTTCGTATCCTTGAGCATTTGTTATTTGCCGCATCTGGCCTGTTTGTTGTTGCTTTGGCTTGCGTAGATGATAGCCACAGCTGTGGTTGTTGCTAATAGTGTATTGCTTTCTATGTTTGGTCTTAAATTTGTTATTTTTGCCGCTACCCCTGCTGCCGCTGCTGTCTACAAAGTTAACTTCGTTGTGTTGCAAAAACAGAAAAGCGTGAAACAAAAGCGTAAAATCAAAATGAAAAATGAAGTGGCAAGTAGGCATTAAAGTGGGAGGGGTGTGAGTAGGTGGGTAGGTGAAAGATGCCAAGACGCTTGTGGCAGCCAGCCATCAAGACATCTAGACAGAGCGTCAGGTGTGTGCATTAACTGAGAAAATTGAAAGAATCAAATGAAATGACAACTACGACAGTAGCAGCAACAACAACAACACAAATAAAACAACGAATGGACAGCAACGATAAATGATGAAACGCACGAGTGAACCTAACTATGAGTCATTGAGAGCAGGTTATACATAGAAGAGTCTGTGCCATGACAGGAGATGAGGCGAATGGTTTTGGAAATGCATGAGCTTGAACAAAAACAAAAAAACGCAAAGATGCAGACATCACAGAAAGCAATAAACTTTATAGTTAGTCAGTTTTGAAACAGTAGTCAGTTAATCGAAAGAGCAAATTGGTTTTGAAACTCTCATACACCTCTCACCGTACTGACTTGCAGGCTCTGAAAAACTAGACTATAAGATTCGATGGGCTGTTTATGAAGAGTTTTCTCGGTAGCCTCAAAGGTCCTTATGGTTCACCTGAAGGAAAGAATTATATGTCTAAATGTTTCTTTTTTACTTTTTTATATAGAGAAAGAGATCAACTCATAGTCGCCGGCGAAGTGCCTCCCTCTTGTCAACCGATCAGTCTAGATCGCTTGCAAACTGGTACTCAGAACCGCTTTACAAGGTCTTTGCAGCCCAACGAGACGAAGCAGCGCTATCGTAAAACGAAAAAGACTTGTTATGTTCACCTTCATGAGATGGGCATCCATGGGAATCCTCCTGCCGTAGTGCATTTATCTTATCTACATTTACGAGTATAATAGAATTTGCATTCGATGTGGAACCGAGTCTATTATCCCAATTATATTTAAAGGAATAAATCCTGTGATAAGTCTAACAACAAAATTTAGTGCTGCTGCCGTGTGGAACGTTAGACTGTCCGCATACGTTAAAACTAGATATGCCATATGAATTAGTGTTTTTGTATGGCCGAACTGAATTTCTCGCCGATTGCGTACCGACAAATTTCTCCACCTAATTGTAACGCATTGTACCAGCAAAGTTTGCTAATTCCGTATATAGCCACGAGCGGAATCTTTAAATTTACACACACAGTCTAGTAGCTGAATACCCTAGCACCTGTATTTCTACAATCCCAATCCTTTGGCGAATCAAGTTGACCTTGTACCGCGATTGCTTAATACCAAAGTTGTGAGGCTTAAAAGAAAGTGTGCAATGGATTTTACTATTTCGCCCTCTCTGCAAATCCTACAGAAGTCGTTAAATCTACCTATGATCATAGTATAGTGCCGCACAATAATTGCCACAAAGGATTGAATATTCGTAAGTTGTTCTAGCACTAGTTCACAACGTGCTGTCGGAGAGCTTTTGGAAATCTATCTACGTCATTCCCTAATCTAAACTTGTCTCTCGACAGCGCGGTACGCTGAGGAAACTGCGCGTACACCCTTTTTGGGTGTTTGACCAAGCTCCTCCTCCTATTTGTGGTGTGCGTCTTGATGTTGTTCCACAAATGGAGGGGGACCTACAGTTTCAATCCGATTCCGAACGACAGATATTTTTATGAGGAGCTTTATCATGGCAGAAATACACTCGGAGGTTTGCCATTGCCTGCCGAGGGGCCACCGCTATTAGAAAAATGTTTTCTTAATTTTGGTGTTTCATCGAGATTCGAACCGACGTTCTCTCTATGAATTTCGAATGAATGGTACTCACGCACAAACCCATTCGGCTACGGCGGCCGCTAGAATTCGTCAAACGAGTTCAACCCATCTTTTTAGAAGTGCTCTGTGAGATTTAAAAACTCGGATAACCAGATCACCGCTCAATGAAAACATGCAGTTCTTCCACTGAAATACAAACTTAAAGCGATGCCTATGTATTAATATTCCATTTGCACTGATTGATTTAAAAAAATAAAGCTCCAAGCTGCTGGATTCAAAAAGAAAAAGTGACAGACGTTGTGAAGTAGGCCTCTTGGGGCAAATTCGAAAATGAACTAAACATGCGAAATTCCAGCGGACAGATCATCAAATACTCTATCTCGCAAATACTCAGTAGAGTGGACTTTAAATCAATGTTGCATACGTTTCATATGTCCAGTTTTTTCACCTCGTAAGTCATTTAGCCACTTATGCCTATTGCTGGTGCTTCACGTACTCAATGTAGTAGGTTGATAGCAAGATATGTAGGTGATTGCCCTGTGGGCGAGACTGTTTTTGGTATTCCTGCCTGGTTGTCTGCCAAACGCCGTTAGCGGTGTGGCAATAAGAGTAAAGCTATTACAGTATCTGATAATGTTGTGCTCCGGATGGCGCACGAAAACACAGACACGCATACATGCATATTATATACATATGTACATATAAACATACACTCATAGGTACATAAGCACGTACAAAAAAAAATGTGTCCGTTGGAAATGTTGTATTTCGTTTGTCTGCGGACTTCGATAAGACCCACTGCTGTCGGCTCAAATGCTTCAACCGCAGCCACATTTACGTCGCTTTCGGTATTTACTTACGTGAGCTAGCCACACGACTCGACAAGATGCAACAAACGAAGTGAACTGATTGCTGCAAACAACGTGCCAATCTGCGCCATAAAACGGCCACATGAGGATGAAAGAAGATGGCATAGTAATTTTTGGTGCGAAGAGGGAACGGTAGACTGTTGGAAACTAAGCGAAGGGCAGACTGTGTAAAGGCCGAACGCCTCGCTAAGTATCGCACGAATGTGAGTGAGTCGCCGACCTGTTGTGAAGTCAAGTGAGAGCCAAGTGGTGCTGATTTTTGCGAAAAGCGCTGCTTGTATGCGAACACAGCTAAGAGAGAGAAAGAGCGAGAGAGAGAGGGAACGTGAGAATTAGAGATGTTTGTATTTGCTGTAGTTGTAAGTGTATTTGTTGCTAGCACCCATAGGGCTTCACTTCGCCACTACATCTGCAATGAAGTGAATTAGAATGAAATTAATTAACTAATTTAAAAACATAAAACACCTGAAGCGCGCTTGGCTTTCGGCGAGGATGTGGTATAGGCAGTTCACTTTCATATTGTATTGAAAATTTGTTTGTTTTACACCGATGCTACATACAATAACAAAAAAAGAAAAATGAAAATGAAAATGAGATCAGAAATAATAGAAAAAATAAAAAAGCCAATTTAATGGAAGTCCATAAAAAAATAAACGCTTAAATGGAGGTGAGATATATTGCACAATACAACAAAATTTTACTTTTTTGAAAACCACAAGGCTGTCCCAATGTAATATCAAAAAGGAGGACAAAAAGTAATATCAGTTGAGCATCGTTTTTTACAGTTCAAATCTGAATGCTTTTTATGAGAGGCAATGGAATGGTTGTCAAAGTTTACCGCTTTACAGAAAAAGATAACTGTTTCCGAAGAATTGTTAAGACACACAGTGCCGCCTTAATTGGCAAAATCGAGAAATTCGTTGTATGCAATGAGAACCTGTTGGTATTTTTCTACCAAGTAGGGAAGGAAAAATTCGGTTCTGACCGAACTTTATGTACCCGCGCACATTTTACAAATATTTTATTTAGGCTGGCTTATTTTTTGGAAAATGTTTTGATTAGTGCGTGACTACCATTCGGAGGTGTGTAGGTTCGAATGATAGAAAAAGTTTCTTCTTGGCAGACAATGGCAAGCTTCCGAGAGCATTTCTGCTATAAAAAACCTCCTCCTAAAAATTAAAAAAATCATCTGCCGTTCGCAGATGGCGTACACCTGTAGATCGCTCCATTAGTGAAACAACACAGCCACACGTACGCCACAAATAGGAGGTGGTGCCCGTAAATAAATTATTATTTGGAATCAGAAGTGAAAAGAGTTGCAAATCAGATGCACGTACGAAATTTTAGTATTTATATACCAAAAAGTAGACGTGTTTTATCTAATCTCAACAATACAATGAACTCACTTCTCTACAATGATTTATGGGAAGAATCTCAATGTTCTTCTTTTTTTTTGTTTTTGTAGAAAGCCAGCTCTGCGGAGCGGCGGCAAAAGCGAACATTGGCATCAAAGAAAGGTTCCAGGCAAAGACACTGCGAATAATCACAGGAAACTCGATTTTTTCTAGCCACGAGCTGATATGGAACAGAACGATGATACCTTCAATATGGGAAGTGATAAAACGATTTAGTGACAAATACAGCAGTTTTATATATAACCACCTCAGATCGTTTGCCAGATTCATAATTAAGCCAAACACCTACATGTTGCCCCTCAATCGGGGTACACGTCTGCAAACCATATAAAATATATAAACAAAAAATAAAAATTAAAGTAAAAAACTTATAAACTCAGAAAACCATCCTGAAAATGTCACGGCTCTAACTTCAAGTTCATAAAGTTATAATCTATCGAAAAAATTAAATAAATAAATAATAAAAAATAATACACGGTAGCGGCCGCCGTAGCCGAATGAGTTGGTGCGTGATTACCATTCGGAATTCACAGAGAGGTCGTTGGTTCGAATCTCGGTGAAAGCAAAATTAATAAAAACATTTTTCGAATAGCGGTCGCCCCTCGGCAGGCAATGGCAAACCTCCGAGTGTATTTCTGCCATGAAAAATCTCCTCATAAAAATACATACATACATACAACCCGACCTAATAAAAGTGTGTTAATATCTGCCGTTCGGAGTCGGCTTGAAACTGTAGGTCCCTCCATTTGTGGAACAACATCAAGACGCACACCACAAATAGGAGGAGGAGCTCGGCCAAACACCTAACAGAAGTGTACGCGCCAATTATTTTTTTTTTTAATACAAGGTAGCACAAAATTAATCACCCTATCGGAAGATTAACTATATTTGCAAATGACGTGACACGTCGATCATATTTGGCACTTGTGACACTAGACAGCTGCAGTATACAAACAGGTAAGCAATGATGCGCGTGAAGGTCAAAGGTCAAGATTTCCATCACTCAAAATCATTTTGTTTTTATTTAGTGAAAAAGTTATTCAAAAACAAAATTGGACGATTAATTTTGTGCTACCTTGTATTTATGTAAGATCTAAATAATTAGCGGAGCAATACGTTTGGGAGAGTTTAATAAAATTGTTATCAATATATATGCATTTACCCGAAGGGGGTGTGGCACCGCTTATTTTCCGAAACTTTACTCGCGTCGTATTAAGTTACCTGGGTTCGTTATTTGTACTTGTAACTTCTCCTGATTAATAACACAGGACATAACACATTTTTCTCCTTGAGAATTATCGTTACTTGGAAGGAGCGCGTGGTTATTTACCATTTTTCCCATTTTAGACACCAACGTACATTGAACAAAGTTTCATAGAAGTATATTAATTTTTGCCTGAGTTATCGACTCCTCTCTTCATTCTGAGCGTTTTGCTATATATCTATAGGGTGGGCCATGTAAAATTTGCTTTTTGAATCGGCTATAAAAACCAAACTGATCACTATTTTTTTAAACTTTTTTTTTATTTTGAAGATTGAACATTGTCCTTTATGAATGAAAAATAATATCGTTCAAATGACTACCACGACTGGCTTTACAGTAGGCCATTCGATCAACTCAATTTCTAAGCGCATTTTCGATTGTTTCGGCTCCAATTTCATGAATGGCAACTTCGATTTCGTGTTTTAAAGCATCAATCGTCTCTGGATGGTTCGCATAGCATTTTTCCTTAACGGCTCCCCACAAAAAATAGTCCGACGGGCTTAAATCACAGCTCTGAGGCGGCCAATTGATATCGGAATTTCGGCTGATTATTCGGTTTTCAAAAACGGTAGCCTAAAGTTCGAGTGTAACTTTGGCAGTGTGACAAGTTGCACCGTCCTGTTGAAACCAAATGCCGTCCATGTCATCCTCTTCAATTCTTGGAAACAACTCGTTGAGCATGTCACGGTCTTTCACCATTTACTGTAACCGCGGCTTCTCGCTCATCGAAAAAAAATGGCCCGATGATGCCGACAGACCAAAAACCGCACCAAACAGTGGCTCGTTGTGGATGCCTTTGCTTCTCTACAGTAACGTGTAGATTTTCTGAGCCCCAAATCCGACAATTTTGCTTATTGACGTAGCCACCGATGTGAAAATCAGAAAAGAAGAAGAAGACTCTCCACTTTGGAAATAGGTTTTCAATATTTCCCAATATTGTTCAAGCGTATAGCGTCCCATTTCGTAAATGTCAAACCTTTAAGTAAATTATGAACACATTTGGCATGTCATTTGTGTTACCATTCTCAAAAAATAGGTGGTTCAAAAAGCAAACGCTATATGGCCCACCCTATATATCCATCTCGATGCTTTTCTGCTTGTACATATGTACAACCATTATGTGCACAAAATTATGATATCCTCGTTCACAGGTGCGCGGGTGTAGCAAAACAGGTCTCGCTTTTTATGAGAAAAATCACTGATTACTTTTGCTCTCATTTCACGATTAGTTCTTCACTTTTACATTTGAGATAAAATTAACTTTAGGCTAACTCGCCAGAGTAAAAACAACGCCAAAGGATGTTCCAACTATTCGAAAAATAAAGGCATGCTTGTTGCATGTGTTCGGTACACGTTTACCATTTCCTTGTGTTCAAATGTTCAGAGTTTATGTAAAGGGTGGTTAAGTTTTAAGGGCCGGTGTTGATTTTAAATAAAATATAATTTTTGTAAGAAATTATTGTCACTTCTGTTTATTATGCTAATCATCGTATGACTCAATTACGCACGGAACAAATGGCCTCGGCGGTACACCTCCAAAGATCACCAAATGCAAATAGTTCCTTATCTAAAGGGTGGTTAAGTTTAAAGGCCTGGTGTTGATTTTGAATAAAATAGAATTTTGTTAGGAAATTATTATCATTTCTCTTCATTATGATAATACTGATATGGCTGAATTACGTATAGAGTAAAGTATTGGCCAAATGGGCGCCGCGGCCTCGGCTGGAAAACCATCATCTATTAGTCCAAATTTTCGATGACGCTGAGGCATAATTGAGGTTCTATGGCGTTAATGTGCCGAATTATCTCATCCTTTGGCTCTTGAATTGTTGCTGGCTTATCGACGTACACCTTTTCTTTCGAATAACCCCAAAGAAAGAAGTCCAACGGTGTCGTTGACCTTTAGGTGTGGTTCACATTCAACATCGGGCCTTGAAATTAACCACCCTTTATTTTGTCTTTGAATTTTTTTATTCCGCTTTCATTCTAGTTGTGGGAGGCCAGGGAAGTCAGAAAACTAACATTTTTTATATCGTACTAAGGCCGAACGGTTCAATTCATAGCAAACATTGGATAAGAATGGAAACGGTTTTGTATAATCCATAAAATTGTATTTATTGCGTTCTGAATTGCACATTTTAAGACGTAATTGGCTAAAATAAAACTGGACTGAACATTTTCTCAAAAAAATGGTAAGCAATTATTTTTATAAAATCCTCCATTTTAGTTTTAAGTATTATGTATATTGACTTATGTCCCATATTGACCTACGAGGCGTGCTCATAAAGGAAGGTAATTTTGTTTTTCTCAAAAAATATTTATTCTCAATCAGATATAATATACTTGTATAAGTAGATACTTGTGCCAACGCTTTTTGTAATCTCGAATAATCTCTGACTAAAAAGCACTTTTGTGTCGATTTTTTGTCCAGAATTGTAGAAATCTCCGACTTATCATAGGTATTTTCTATTTCGGGAGCAAGAAAGAGTTTGATCAGTACGGAGTTTTTCTGAAAGATTATCGTGTTATTTTTTCGATAGCAAAAAATTGCGGAGCCCACTAAACCATATCTAGCCGTTAATTGAAAAATGTTCGAGAAATGTGCACCACCCCAACAAATCAAAAAAAAAAAACGAAAATCGAATATTTCAAAAATAGCATAGTTGTCCCGACATTTAAAAAATCGCCTTTTATTTATTTATTATTAGAAGGCCATTACGCACTGCGACCAGAGTTGATCTATTGTGCAAGACCTATTTTTGTAACCCTAGAGTTTACGGCTTTTTATAAATTTTAGCACTATTGTGGGTTTGTTATTCCAAAGATTACATGGAGATACTACGATACCACCAAGGTGGTGAAGTCTTTGTCTGCCCAGCGCAGGACATTCACAAAGCACATGTTCTGAGCTTTCTATATCCATTTCGCAAAAGCGGCAGACATTGGTCTCTGATAGACCAATGTTATTTAAATGATACCTCAGGCTGCAGTGACCTGTGAGGTATCCTGTTAAAAGACGCAGATCTACTCTGTTTAGTGAGAGTAGCTTGTCTGATATTCCTTTGTTGGGACTAAGAAATTGTTTGGCTTGACGCTGACCGGCACAATTTAGCCAGTGTGCAGCAAATTTCCTTTCTTCCCATTTCCTGAGGAATTCATTAATGTGGCTTTTCGTGAGTCCACAGAAAGGCTCAGGACCAGTAAGTTGCGTATTTGCTCCTTGTTTTGCGAGGTCATCAGCCATTTCATTCCTCTCATGCCCTTCATGTCCCGGAATCCAGACTAGAGTTACTGTGTTGAGGTTTCCTAACATGTTGAGAAGGTTTAGGCAATCATTTACCAATTTAGAGGTGATAGTTGTTGATAGAAGGGCTTTTAGAGCCGCTTGACTATCTGAGAGTATGTAGATGTGAGTACCTCTCATTTTCCTGCGAAGGCATTCTGTCACACATATTTCAATGGCATGTATTTCTGCCTGGAATATTGTTGGGTAGAGTCCCATCGGAATCGATTTTTTAAATTTAGGCCCATTGATTCCTGCCCCTGCTCTACCATCTTCCAGCTTGGACCCATCAGTGAACCATAATT
The DNA here is from genome assembly GCA_037575425.1 of Anastrepha fraterculus. Classification (NCBI taxonomy): domain Eukaryota; kingdom Metazoa; phylum Arthropoda; class Insecta; order Diptera; family Tephritidae; genus Anastrepha; species Anastrepha fraterculus. The sequence continues at coordinate 20,358 of JAYXIM010041783.1, read as the reverse complement.
GAGATCCAGGCTTGAAATTGATAGAATTAGTTCTCCAAGTTGTTCGTTCATTAATAATAATTCGGAAGTTTCTGTAGAGAATGGGTTTGGGAGATATTGTATCCACCCTGTGTAGTATAGGAGTGTGTCGAAAGTCTTCTAAGATCTTTAGATGTCCTCTCATATCTCCACTTTTAAGATCGGCGTTGCCTTTTAGTCTTAAGGCACCCCATCTTGCTTCTTTTTCAATTAAGATGGGAAGCGGTACTTTTTGAACAATCCCATATACCTTTGTCACTTCACATAGAAGAATTGGATGCGAACATGCCGTGGTCAAACGTTTGGGTTGTAGCAGGTTAAAAAAGTCACCATACATATACGGGGAATGCTACTGAAGCGGCAATCCTTGGTCGCATATAAATCCGCGTCATTTAAGTTTAGTAGAACCGACTGTCGTGAGAACGTAGTCATTTTGGGGAGGTTGGTTGGCCTCCAGGGAAGTGCAATTTGACAACATTAGGCTATTTTTGTGACTTGCCGCTATAACTCCACGTTTCGCTGGCTATTCAGACATGATTCAGGCACTCAAACGTGATATTGTTCATGCAAAAGGGGAATGTGAAGTGCCAAAATCATCGGAAATGAACTGAATAGGACTGACGGAATAGGCTGTTGCCGCCATTTGAGAAAACATTTGTTCCATAACCAGGTAGCAGGTTTATACATTTCTATTAAGGGGTTATAGGTATATCTACCTTGTTTTGGACTAAAAAATCGAAATTTTTTTATGGCATATTCTAAAAGTACATCATCTTAAAAATATAAAGTCAAAAATCATAAACATCGGAGCACTAGAACGAAAGTTCCAGACCATGGAAGCGCGCCAATTATCCATAAATGAAGTGCACGCAAAACTTTAGACGCGATTAAACCGAAGTCGTGTTTTTTGAAAAATACCGTCGCGGTGTTCATTACTTATCAAAAACTATTTGACCGATTTGCATAAGCTTTTTTTTAATTATTCGAAGTTACAACCTCGTGAATCTGAAGGTTCACTTTTTATAAATATTTGCATAGTTCGCTGGACTTAATTTTTTTTTTTAATTTTTCAACCCCTCAAAAATCGTGTTTTTGGTGCAAAGCGGTTTTCATATCGAGAAAATTTTTTTTTGGTTAAATAAACTGTTCAGATTAACTAAAAAACATTTTTCTACAATAACCATTTAATTTTTTTGATTTCAGTTGAGCTGCTCATGCGCTACCGTGATCACCGCAAGCCTATTCTAAAAAAACGACGTTTCGGGGGAGGGCCATATCAACAATAAATAATAACATTTTTTTTTAACAAAAACACAAAAATGTATTCTTCGAGAGTTACCCTTCAGTATGATATATGCCTCATTTAAATAAAAGTTCTAAAACATATGTAAAAAAAATGATGACAATCGTCCATTTTTTCGGGCTCACAAGGTATATAACCCCTTAAAGCAAACATCTTTAAAAAAACATTAAAAACATTAAAAAATATTTAAATATTTAATATTTTCTTTTATAGATTATTAAAGGAAATGAGCCATTTGACTCGCCCTGGCCGACATATGTGTTTCTCAGCTCTTCTGGATGTGCATATTCCTCAATTCAATTAAATTCTACTCGATTTTCTCTTTTTTGCTAACGGACTTTAAAGTTTCATTTTTGTACTCACAATTCACAGGCTGTGTAATTTGTTGATGTTTTCCCTAGCTACATAGCAACAAAATTGTATACAATTAAATTTTTTCCCCTCCACATTGCGCACAAAAACAAATTTACGAGCATTTATTTGCTACATAAAAACCTTTTCATGTTTGCAGTTGTTGCAAATTATGCAAATACAACTGCCCGCATCTCAAAATGTGTGTCTTTACGAATGGGTGTGTGTATGTGCATGTATTTTTTCACAATCATTTCCTTTCCTTTTCGTTGTCAATGTCGACGACGACAATTGTTGTAGTTGCATTTGGCTGCAATTGTTCTTGCGAACTTTTTGCATTTTTTTATTTGTTTTTGGTTTTGTAATTTTCGCAACACTTTCTTGTTGCTGCTGTTGAAATTTTTTAATTACCGATGTTTCCGTTCGAGCAAAACAAAAAAAAATAATATTTGTTTTTTTTTTTCAAATTGTATGCGCCCCAGCTGCTCAATTATTGTTAGTGTTTTTCTACTGATGCTGATTCTCGTAAATGTATTTGTGCTATTGCTTATTGCTTATTGTTGTGTTGTTGTTTGTGTACTATGTTTTTGTTTTGTTATTGCTGGCCATATTTTAATTACTATGACTGCATTTGAGTGTAATTTCGTTTGAACTTTTTTTAAATTTCTTTCTTTTTTTTGCTCCATTGTCGAGTTGAGTGCAGAAGTCGGTGCTTGCTTATTGTTGTTAGTGTCCTTCTTGCTGGCATAGCTAGATTTTATTAATGTTACTGTGGTTTCCAGACCACGCTGTGTCCCCTCCCCTCACCGTTTCCCTATGTTTTCAACTATTTTTGTATTTGTTTTTGGTGTTAAACTTTCGATTTTCACTGGTGTTAGAAACATTACCATAGCAACTGTTGGTTGCGAAAAATTTGTTGTCGGAGTACAGTTGTTGTTGCTTGCTTTTGGTGTTTAGCAAAGCTTCAGTTGTAGGTAGGCATTGTTGTTGTTGCTTTTTGGCTTTTGATTTCTATGCGAATAAGTTTTCCTTTTGTTTTGCATTTTTTGTTTTTGTTGGTGTGGTTCTCCTCTGCATCACGTTTTCCTTTCACCCTTACATTTGCTGTTGCGTTTTGCATTTCGTTACTGTTGTTATTTCTTGCTGCCATTGTTGCTACTCCCGCAATGGTTAGTTTAAAATTTTTTAGCTGCAATGCAGAAAAAAGGAAATTAGTTTCTGTTGTCATCCTTACACTGTGCCACGCATCCGTCGATTTTTTTGGTTTAGTGGATGTGGTAGTTTCACGCCACCATCCTTTGTCTTTGTTTCTTTTTCTTGTTCATTCCCCTTTTTTTGGTTTATAATTTTCAGCACAGCAACATTTTACGTATATTTTATTTACTGTCTATTATTCAACTTGTACCTCCTGCTAGTTATTGTTGCTACGAGCCGGCAGTTGCTTATTTCCCACTTCTCTACTTGGCGTTCGATTTTATTTTCACATTGAACTCTGAGTACAACTACAAATGCATGAATATAAGCAATAAGGACCACAATTTTCAAAACAACCTCGCAAAGAAGCGAAATATTTAAAAAAATGTCTGAGTTCCACATTTTTAGAGTAAGTGTAGCCATGGTGAATTTTGAACTTTTCCCAACCCTACAATGTTGAACGTTTACACTTAGTTCAGCTGTAAATTAGCAGTACGTGGTGAACGAGGACAAAACGAAGTACCTCCTGTCTTCAAACAAACAGTCGGTGCACTCGCGTATCGGCACCCACGTCACTCTTCACAGTTATAATTTCGAGGTTGTAGAAAACTTCGTTTATTTAGGAACCTACATTAACACCGATAATAATGTCAGCCTTGAAATCCAACGTAGAATATCTCTTGCCAACAAGTACTACTTTGGACTAAGGAGGCAACTGAACAGTAAAGTCCTCTCTCGTCGAACAAAACAAACACTCTACACGGCTCTCATCATGCCCGCCCTAAAGCATGGCGCAGAAGCTTGAACGATGACAACATCCGATGAAGCGACGCTTGGAGTGTTGGAATATCGCAGACGATGGAACGATGAACTGTATGAGCTTTACGACGACATAGACAGTGCGCAGTGAGTAAAGATCCAGTGGCTACGCTGGCTGGGTCATGTCGTCCGAATGGATACAAACGCTCCGCCTCTGAAAGATATTTAATGCGGTGGTAGGAGAGGAAGAGGAAGGCCTCCTTTGCGTTGGAAAGATCAGGTGGAGAAGGACTTGGCTTCACTTGGTGTGCCCAATTGGCGCCGGTTAGCACGAGAAGGAAACGACTGGCGCGTTTTGTGAAACTCGGCCAAACTCGCGTAAGCGGTTATAGCACCAATTAAGAAGAAGAAGTAATTTGCGAGGTGGGACTATTAAGCTAAGAGATGGAAACGGCAAACCATTTTAATTTGATTTCATACCTATCTATTTAATACTACTTTAAAAATATACCTTCTATTAGATTGGGAGATACGTTCGTAGCGCTTTTAACGAAGACTTTTATTTAAAGAAAAATCAATAATTATATCCATAAGTGTATCAATTATATATTCACCATTGCTGATTACAACCTCTTCCCACCTCTCGACCAATTTTTTGATGCCGTTCCGCCAAAAATCGCCTGGTTTGGTATCACAGGGAGCGGAAAAGATGGTCATCGGTCAGTGCAAGGTCCGGAGAATACGGGAATGCTGAAGGGCCTCCCATTCGTGCTCTTGGAGTGCGTATTTGACGGCTTGTGCAACAAGGGGCCTGGCATTGTCGTGAATGAGTAAGGTTTGACAATGTCGATCAGGTATTTTCAGTCGAATAGCCTTATTCACGCGGTGCAGCTAGGCAATATAGAGCTTCTTGTTGACATAGCGGCTCCTCGTGGTATTTTTTCGAGCATTTTCCAGTGCACCAAGTGCCCTCCCAGTCCCACCAAATACATATCTTAATCTTCTTTGGATGAAAATCCGGGTTGACTCTAGGCTTTGGCGTATCTCCAGGAGTCACGCACTTCTTTCTGTCTTTCATTATGATGTATCGGCACCATTTTTCATCTCCCGTGACGATTCGATAAAAGAAGCGCTGTTTACGATCGCGTGTTGCTCGATGGCGGGTGAGATGTTGAGAAGCAATTTGAAGGCCACTTTCTTTGTGTGGGCTACCACAGGCTACCAGGCTTGCAATTTTTCGGTAAATCCCGTTGAATGAAAGTGATTCAGAATCGTTTTATGATCGCATATAAATTTTTCCGCCATTTCACGACTGGTAAATCAAAAGAGTTTTGAGACGATCTTCATGGAATTCAGAAGCCTTTCCGCTGCGGAATCATCAAAGTCACCATTTTTGGAACTTTGCAAACCATTCCCGTGCTGTAGATTCACCTATGACACTCTCTCCATACACGTCGCCAATGTCCCAGGCTGCTTCGGACGCTATTTGTCGTTGATGAAAAGCAAAGAAGAGCAGGTGGCAGAAATGTTGACTTTTGCCTTCTGGGTATTTCATTTCTAAGCTTCAAAACTAATAAAAAATTAAAAAACTCAAATTAAAATTAACATAGTTTTGTAGAGTAGAAAAAGTTCTATGATTTGATTGCGGTATCAAAGCCACGGTTAGGAAATGGGTAACTACAACCCACAAGCGAGCTTGGCAGGCTGAGAGAGGCGGCAGATGGACAAAACTGATGTTACCTGTCATGTGTGATCGACTGTCGCAAACCCTTCTACCATTAAGCAGAGGGGAGTACAGACGGCTGGTTGGACTGATGAAAGGCCACTTTTTGTGGGCGAAGCACATGGAAAGGTTGGGTATCTCAGACAGTGTACTCTGCCCAGCTTTTGAAGAGGAGGATGAGACGGCGGACTACTTCCTGTGCGTCTGCCCTGCCTTCGCTCGATTCAGATCTGAGGCCTTTGGCACTGATGTGTTAAGTGTGTGAGTGCTGCAGTTGCTAGTTGTCCCGGCAAAAAAAAAAAAAATATATATATATATAGATTTCACTTCTAGGCGAATTCATCGTTCGTTCCAGACAATTTTTCTCGGTAATTTATATGCAATCTTGGAGTGCACTGCGCTTCGACTACAAATGTTTTTTAGCTGCATGAAAACTATCGATACCGATAACTAGAGCTTGGGAATGGCATCTTGAATCGCTTAACGCCAGAACAACGCTTCCAAATTGTGAAAATTTTATTTGAAAAGATATATCTGTTTGCAAAATTCATAAAGCATAAAAGAGCTGCCGTTACAGTGAATGGCGAGCACTTTCGAGCCAACTGATCGAACTTGCCATGTTATTCGTAACCGCGCGGCGTACATATGCCAGATATCATAGTCATAAAAAAATCCCATGAAATTATCTGCCCGATTATAATCTTAAATTTTCATTTCATCCATATTTCTGTTTTGATTAACATTTTAACTTCTCAGGTTCTTCAGGTTCTTCAAAAAGCTCCTCATAAAAATATCTGCCCTTGGGAGTCGGCTTGAAATTGTAGGTCCCCCCCGTTTGTGGAACGACAAATGTCAAATATATTTTGAATGTGGAAGTTTATATTTCGACCTTAAGACGTTTTTACTCTGCTGACCCTCACACTCCGCCCTATCATAATGGGGACGGTCTGTTCAGGAGAATTAAAGAAAAAAGTTAGCTCGGGTCACCTAAGTATCTTCGCTTCCACGAACTTTGGCCACCCGAAATGACGGAGCGTCCACCGTTTTGACCAAATTTGACCCAGCGACTTCATTTGTTTCCTGATCAAAAAAAAAAACAAAAATGCTTTTTTCATGCGGTCATAACAGCCGTGGATCTCTTCAAGATTCTCACTTCAGGGATGGAATTTATAAATTTTAGTCTGGAAGTGTATTGATGTTCAGGGAGACTATACTGAATAATAAAGTGTATTTTTTTCTTATCGAACAGCAAAACTTATTGGACAATCTAGTACAACGGAATCCAGATGACGGAGCCATAGTCCAACTTCGTACAGACTAAAGAACTAAATACGATTATATATTTTATCCTCTTATACCCATACGGAAGATAGAGCCTCGATATACGGGTATATGGGTATTTAAAATCACTAGCGTAGCGTCGCATAAAAGGTAAGTAAATATATTCCTTCGGGATAGCTTAGACATATGGTAAACAAACTGCCTCGACACATTAGTGATTTTGTTTTGGTATCATATACTTTTGGTTGGTTGTGAAAATGTCTGATTTTGTGCCCAATAATCGTCATTTGCGGGAAGTGTTAATTTTCTTCTTTCATTCGGAGAAAAACGGCGGCTGAAGCGCATCGAGAGCTACAAAAAGTTTATGGAGATGCTGCTCTAAGTGAAAGAACGTGCCGAGATTCGTTCTGTCGCTTCAAAGACAGGGATTTTAATGTTGACGACCGTCCGCTTGAAGGAAGGCCAAAAACCTTCGAAGACGCTGAATTAGAGGCATTGCTCAATGAGGATCCATGTCAAACGCAAGAAGAGCTTACTTCAGTATTAGGAGTTACCCGCCAATCTATATCCAAGCGAATGATTCAGAAGCAGGGGAATTGGGTTCCTTATGGGTTAAAACCAAGGGATGTTGAACGTCGTTTTTTCGCCTGTGAACAACTGCTCCAGCGGCAAAAAATGGATTCATTACACTAATCCAAAGAAAAGAAAGTCATGGGGACTGCCCGGTCATGCTTCTACCGATTGACTTCAGTTGATGCGATTGAGCCGAGCACTGCACAAGAAGCGGCCGCAATACGCCGAGAGGCATGAAAAAGTGATTCTACAGCATGACAACGCTCAGCCTCACGTTGTCAAACCCGTTAAAACCTACCTGGAAACACTGAAATGGGAAATCCTACCCCACCCGCCATATTCTACAAATATTGCGCCGTCCGATTATCACCTGTTCCGATCGATGGCACATGGTCTAGCTGACCAGCAGTTCCCATCATTCGAAGACACCAAAAAATGGCTTCATTCGTGGATAGCCTCAAAAGATGAACAGTTTTACCGCGAAGGGTATACGAGATCTACCAGAAAGATGGGGAAAAGCAGTCGCCAGCGATGGGCAATACATTCAATGATTCACTTGTTACCATTTTTTCAGAATAAAGGTGTATTTGCATCAAAACCAACGTGATTAATGAAAAGTATTATCAAAGGAGGAACAAGAACGCCTCGTTTAAGTGTAGAAATAAGATAGACAATAGCAAATTTTTGCGATTTGCGATCCAGAAAATATTAAAAACAAAAAAAAAAACAGTGTCGACGTGCAGAAAACTTAAGAAACTAGTGATACATTTCGATTCGATTCATTAGGATGTATCATAACTGTCCTCTCCGGCCATATCTCTGAATAATCTTTCAAAAACTATCTCAGTGTGAATTAACAAAACAACTGCACAGGAAGTCACTTATCGTTAACTTACGCGCGTATATAGTGAGATATAAAATTGTGAAAGTGTTTAAGTTTATATATATATATATATATATATATATAATTGGCGCGCACACCCTTTTTGGGTGTTTGGCCGAGCTCCTCCTCCTATTTGTGGTGTGCGCCTTGATGTTGTTCCACAAATGGAGGTACCTACAGTTTCAAGCCGACTCAGGTAGATATTTTTATGAGCAGCTTTTTCATGGCAGAAATACACTCGGAGGTTTGCCATTGTCTGCCGAGGGGCGACCGTTATTAGAGAAAACTTTTTTTTTTTTTTTGGTATTCACCGAGATTCGAATCTACGTTCTCTCTGTGAACTCCGAATGGTAGTCAAGCACCAACCCATTCGGCTACGGCGGCCACCGTAAATTTACCTAAAAAGTTAGTAGCAAGGCAGGCCTTTCGTTTTCTCGAACTCGACCTAGGCACAATACCAGTAATGTTAAATCATCGCCTTGAATTATTGATCAAATTAGCCTTTGGATTATTTATTTTCATATAAACTCTTATTTTAAACTTAAACATCCCAAAAACATTTAAAAGATTTACAATTTTCCATCAACTAATTTCACATTTTTAATCAAATACTTCATCACTCAATAAAACTTTATCGTTATGACACAAACAAAGCGAGCTATTAAATATACCAAAAAATGCCCGTCCACCCCAATAAACCCTCGAGCTATTGAGAAGTGGTAGCATGTACGAGTATATGGCAGATGTGAGCGAAAACGAATTTAAAGTAATAATGTTAACGACAGTAAAAAATCCGCAATGTAAAAATGACAACAACAACAACAATACTAAAAAAGCAAGAAATAATAAAGGCGATAACTATAAACACTGTTGCAATGGCTGGCATACTGTCAAAGAAGAACTCTCTGGCGCGATGGGGCGGGGAGGTTAAGGGGAATGAACCTGAAACTACATTGCCTACAGCCACAACCGCAATGAAAGTGGCGCACATAAAAGCAACCATAGAAGTAGTAAGCAGTTAAAGTAGCTATAGTAGCGCCACAGCAAAAGCAATAGCAACAGCAGCCAAACCATCAAATATAAAATCAAAATCAAAAACAAAAGCAACAAAACTATGAACCAAATTACTAATAGCAACAGCATCCAACGAAATTTGCGAAATAAGTAAGTAACGACAATAACAATAACAACAATATTAAAAACAATAACAAAAGCATAAGCAAAAAGAATGATTAACAACAAAGCCAAAGCAAAAGCAATCAACTACAACAAGCCAAAATAGAAACAATGATGGGGGGATTGGTAACGCTTGATAGAGGCAAGCAAATGCATAGGAGAGGAGATGAGCTGCGGCGAGAGCGGGGATGTGCTGATTGTGACGGCGCAACGGTCAGTAACAATAACAGCGAAAGCGGTTTATATCGAAATAGCCACAAAATGAATTTCGCAACAACAATAAAAACGCATCAGCTGTAACACTAATAATAATAGCGCTAGCACCATCACCGACGCCAATAACAACGCTAGAAGAAGAAACCCAACAAAACTGCAAAAACAGAATAATAGCAATTAGGGAGAAAATTGCGCTCACCACACAGCATCAATGCGACAGTCCATCAGACAATCGAGACAATCATGCAGTCAGACAATCAGTTACTCAGACTGTCAGTTTGTCAGCTTGTCAGTTCGTCAGTTCATCAGTTTGTTTGTGGGCGCAGTCACTCATTCATGTTTGCCGAAATACCAACACTTTTGAGGCATACATTTAGGCGCTTTTACTTTATGCTCATCAAAATGCCGCCCTATATTAATTTCACGAATGAACAAACAACCCCAGAACGTCAGCCTAAGTTAGGGAGTGAATTGGAGAATGTATGAGTATGCAACCAGCAAACAGCAACCAACAACAATGCAGATAACAATAAAGATGCTAGAGACTTGCAACAATGGCAAAAGTTTGATGGAGCAAGAGTCACGAATGGCAACATTTAAGGGGCATTCAAATGGGCATACACACACACACACTGGAGTAGTGAATGGAATTAAAGGAGTGAGAGACTTGAAGAGAGGTGTAATGAGGTGTAATAACAGAGAGTAAGTGCGCGAGAAGAAATTATTTGCAAGAAAAATGAGAGTAAAATGCAAGAGAGAGGGAGAGAGAGACAATAGTGAGCAAATTGGAAAGAGAATTCGGAAATTTTCATTCATTTGGCCGGAGTGTTACAGTATAGACCAGTAGCCGAACCGGCATAGCTTGGCACGCGCTTTTCCTTTCACCAATGCAAACGCAAAACAACACTCCACTGCTTGATGGCAAACGAGTAAGTCGTGAGGTGAGTTATGAATTTGAGCAACTTATGTTGAGGGAAAAATGTGCAAAAAACCAAGAACCACGAATAGGTTTAAAAGGCGGTCGAGTAGTTCAGTATAAATAAGAGAAAGATATAAATGCGAGTAATATTGAGAATAAATGGAGTGTTGAGGAGTAATGTGCTGAAACTTTTTTACGAGAGGGAAGAGAGTCGGTTAATACGATGAAAATAAAATTGAGTGAAGAAAGTAAAGCCAAAGTGAGTACGCGAAGTTTGGGAAAAAAAATATGTTTACGGCGGCAGTAATACTCCATGGAGATTGAAAGAGAGCAGTTAACTATGAGAGCATTACTAAAAAGAAGCCTAAATAATTGTTGGCAAACAAATGAGGAATGCCTTAAATTACATCACTTCGCGCTCTCCCTCCACTGACATCACGCCGCGAGCATTACAGTAAACGAATAAGCAACTGGCGAGAATTTGTAACTAACTTCCGGCAACAGCAACAGCATGCCGACAGACGACTGATTGGAGAGCTCAGCGACAGAGCTCCTGTCATCTGTTCAATTACTCACTCACCTCGAGCGAGCGAAAGGCACGAACAATAACAACATAGTGCACACAGTTCGGTAAAGCAGTCCTATAACAAATATAATAATAAAAACACGAACGAAACCGCTATGTGTTAAGTTCGTCAACGCTTTCGAACACTTGCCTTTGACGGAGACATTCGTAACCTACCAGCTGCTGTGAAGCGGCATGCATTTAAGGAAGTTGTGTGGTGCGCGCCTTCACAGACGCATAAATATGATACATGCCAGGGTATAATACATTTTTACACACTCTCATACTATGTAATATCTACAAATGCTGCTACTGTTCTACATTCTTATTGTGATTGTGCGGTGCTATTGCTGTGCATTTCCCAAAGGTGCATTTTTGTGAAAATCTAATTTGAAGGATTTTTTAAGAGCGCTCGTCAACTCACAAGAAAAAAAGCTGGGAAGAAGACAAAACATTCATATTTTATGCAAGCAATCCCGTTAGTGTATACATATGCAGTTGAAGGTTGAACTGCACGTGGCCATTTTGAGTGGCAAAGCACTTACTTACTCACAAGGAACGTGTGTGGAGGATATCTCAAGTGAAACGGTTAAATGACTGTTATATATTACTGCTCAGTTCGCATGAAATAAAAACAACACCAGCACTATAAAAAAATAAAACGAATATGGAGTTTATTTATCTTTGGAATTATTGTTCTTTTATTTATACTTTTAAAGAAAATAAATATAAATAAGTGTTGCGGGATTTAACTTCGGCGCTTGCCAAGTCCACCTATCCACTTCGACTGGTTGTTTCCGAGTTTCCTATCTCGGCTTCTATAGAGTGTTTTTTTTTAGAGGTTAGGTTTTCAAGATGAAATAAAACGTATATAATTTAATGTTATGGCCAAGAATTTAGCTTTATTATAAAGATAAGGGTTTGCCATTAAATTCCGCTAAATTCAGTAAATAGCTAAAATTCCCAGACTTTTCGAACGCACCGAAGTCAATAAATAAGAGTGATTTTTTTAGAGGTTGGGTTTTCAAGATGAAATGAAACGTATATAATTTAATTTATGGCCAAGAATTTAGCTTTATTATAAAGATAAGGGTTTGCCATTATGTTTTAAAAATGATACCCATTCAACCAAAAGTGAGCTTCATCGCTGAATAAAATTTTCTTCCATGCGTCCCGCGAACCGAACCATTATTTTCGTAATAAATTTGCACGATTTGCAAACGTTGTTCAGATGTAAGTCTATTCATTATGAAATGGCAAACCAAACTGAGCATAAATCAAGTGACAGCTGTCAAAAAGACCATCTACGAAAAAAGTAGTGCCAACTTGAAAACCTAACCTCTAAAAAAAACACCCTATATTCTGTTCACTGGGCTTGTCGCATCCATGAAATTGATATTGAATATTAAAAAGGGAATACTTCCGGAATATCATAGTGATATATATCTTTAGGTTTCAAAATAGCTACAATGGTATAGAACAAACCGGCAAAAAAACATATATTTTATGAAAGATTAAAATATTTTAATGGATAGACTTTACAATTTAAAACCAGTTATAACATGGCAGGCTCAAATAATCTGCTAGCTCAACATTGTAGACATTAGTTAGTAGATGAAAATTTTTTGTGAAAGTAATTTAGATGTAGAGGTTTCACTCCAAGAAATGGAATGAAGGCTTATCTTCTCCAACAGTCAAAATAACTGTCGAATACGAGAGCCATGTTGATAAATATGAATTGAAGGGATACCTGCAGACAGACAGAGATAACTGGATTCTGGCCAATAGGAGAGAATGATGCCAAAATGGGTATACCTTACAACTCATACGGCCATAGTTGTAATCAACCGCAGAAAAAGGAAACTTTCTTCTACTTCTTCTTTGAATGTCCGGCCCTATGGAGGGCAAGGATGTTAACACTTGGTCTTGAGAATCTTGAAGAGCTGGTTGGTACTCACATAAGCAACCTTATAAGGTTTCGATCTCACAGACCAGCTACAGTCGTAAAGGCATATCCCGTATAACTTGTTGGTAACGAGGATATGCAAATAAAATGGCGCGGAAGTGCTAATTGGATTCTTGGTGAATCACCACTTCAACCAACCAACCAAACGAAAGTCAGCGTTCATATGGCTTGTTAAAAGCCATTCCTATACCTTGGGCATGCGGCGTAGCATAACACTTTTTTGTGATTTGTAATGTAGAAACTGCATTATACAAATATTACGTAAATTTTGTTAGTCACAAATTGTGATCAATATGTTAATTATTCTTCAATCTTAAAGTTTGTAATGAATAAAAAATTAAATTTTAGTGCGTTTGCCTGCATGGGTTGTTGTTGTAATAGCTTAAACCAAGTTTAATAAATGTTTGTGGAATGCTGCTGGAGTGGCAGTCCTTAATCTGAGTTAAGTCCGCGTTATTATCGTAGCAAACAACCGACGTAGCACCGAATATACGCAAAGGACGCGTATACGAAAATCCACAAAAGGTGTTCGCTTTATAATGACTTTCATTTTAAATCTGTAAAAAAGCGACAAGAACGCAGCAAGAAGTTCACCATAAGCCCCTTTGAGATTTCCATGAAAAACAAACGAAGCACCTCTTAAGACCATTTATACAGGGTGGGCTATATAGCGTTTGCTTTTTGAATCACCTCTTTTTTTGAGAATGGTAACACAAATGACATGTCAAATGTGTTCATAATTTACTTAAAAGTTTGACATTGACGAAATGGCTTGAACAAATTTGGGAAATATTGAAAACCTATTTCCAAAGTGGTGAGTCTTCTTCTTCTTTTCTGATTTTCACATCGATGGCTACGTCAATATGCAAAATTGTCGGATTTGGGGCTCAGAAAATATACACGTTACTGTAGAGAAGCAAAGGCATCCACAACGAGCCACTGTTTGGTGCGGTTTTTGGTCTGTCGGCATCATCGGGCCATTTTTTTTCGATGAGCGAGAAGCCGCGGTTACAGTAAATGGTGAAAGACCGTGACATGCTCAACGAGCTTCTGTTTCCAAAAATTGAAGAGGATGACATGGACGACATTTGGTTTCAACAGGACGGTGCAACTTGTCACACTGCCAAAGTTACACTCGAACTTTTGGCTACCGTTTTTGAAAATAATAATCAGCCGAAATTCCGATACCAATTGGCCACCTCGGAGCTGTGATTTAAGCCCGTTGGACTATTTTTTGTGGGGAGCCATTAAGGACAAATGCTATGCGAACCATTCAGAGACGATTGATGCTTTAAAACACGAAATCGAAGTTGCCATTCATGAAATTGGAGCCCAAACAATCGAAAATGTGCTTAAAAATTGGGTTGATCGAATGGCCTACTGTAAAGCCAGTCGTGGCAGTCATTTGCACGATATTATTTTTCATTCGTAAATGGCAATGTTCAATCTTCAAAATAAAAAAAAAGTTTAAAAAAATAGTGATTTTTTTTATAGCCGATTCAAAAAGCAAATTTTACATGGCCCACCCTGTAGTTTGCGGGAGCGGTGGGAAAGAACTGTGTAGCTGACGTTTTGAAGCATCTGTTTTTATACCGTTATTTGACACTTGTAAAGATAAAGAATTCCACAGTCTGACAGCTCTAATAGAGAACAATCAAGATGCTGTTAATGTTGTTGTTGTTTTTTGGGGACAATAATACAAGGTGGCGCAAAATTAATCATCCAGTTTTGTTTCTTTCTTGTTTCTTTTACTAAATCAAAAAAGGTTTTGAGTGATGATATCTTCATTTTGATCTTTACCCACTCCATTTGCAAAAGCTATAAATTTTCCGACAGGGCGTATGAGTAATTTATACTATACACTTTTTTGATGGCGTTTTTTATGGACTTGATATCTGATTTGATATTATTTGCAAACAGAAATACACAAATAATTGACTGTACTACTTTGTACAATGCTTCTTTAATGAGGTGTACATATATTATTTTGGAACTTTAGGTAAATTTTAGCGATGTTTTCATCGTTCTGGTTTGATTAGAGCCTTTGCTGGATGTAGTGCGTACATATTCTTCGGCAATAAGTTCGTTTTTTATTCCGATATAGTTTTCTTTTTCTCTTTCTAATAATCCAAACTAAAAATATGAAAAATAGGAGAAAAATAGAAACAAAACTGCAACGCTAAATTGACTACCAGTCGGTGAAGGACCCATAGCTCTTGGTAAGGAACATATGCAGGGCTTGTTACAGAGAAATTTATAAGCAGCTAATAAAACGGCCATTGTCACAAAATTTTATCATTTCCTGACAGAAATTCTAAAGGGAGTTGGTAAACTAGGGAAGAAATCATTGTACAACTTTCTAAACCAAAGAAGCCAAACAAGTGAACACAACACAGGATGCCTCACATGTAACCGAAGCAAAACCCTACTGCTTGAGTTGTTTCAACACTGCTGACTCTAAGTCGAGAGGCATACCTCGCTCCTTTTCATTATTCTAATTAAGCATATATTCGTATACTCGTATATATATAGTAGGCGCTTACACCCTTTTTGGGTGTTAGGCCGCTCCTCCTCCTATTTGTGGCGTGCGTCTTGATGTTGTCCCCAAAAGGAGGGATGTACAATTTTAAGCCGACTCTGAACGGCAAATATTTTTAATGAGAAGCTCTTGGCAGAAAACTATTTTTCATGCCATCAGATTAAGGTCCCACCTTCCTATAAAATATTTGTGGAGAGTGAAGGGATTGATGTGACACTTGTAAATGGGATATCTATCTACGTTTAAATATTATCGAAGTTTTCAATAAACCTTCCTTCGCTGCCGCCAAACACTTAAGGCGATGGCTGAGGCACTTTGAATCCAAATTGATTGAGTTCGAAACCAGATGAGCTGTAGGGTTATAAGACGTACGATACAAGAAAATTTAAATAAAACAACGTTGGTCTCATACCCAGAAAGCTTTACGACAGTACTCAATTAAATATTTACTAAATTATTGACTACTTTCTTCATATCGTTTATCAGTATCGAAAAGCCAGCCAGTTTTGAATAAATATGTGTTAAAAAATAAAAGGTGTTTCGAAAGACTCACCTGGTGTCCAGGAATCTCGATCCGAATGTTAGGTTTCAGCACCGTTGTTGACTTATTCACAGAGACTTAACTTTTCAAAAAAACCCCACAAAAAGCAGTCTAGGGGAGTTGGATGGCATCATTTAGGTGGGCAGTTTATACCACCATTACGTGAAATGAATCGATCGGGAAACTCATATCGCAATAGTGCAAAAAGATCGTCTGTAGCTATGTCCAGTTCAAAATAAAGATCGTCTGTGTCTATTTCTTTAAGCTCAGGCCACAAAAAATCTCATATACGAAATCAAAAAATATCGCGAATTTTACTACTGTGGGCAAAAAGTAAGGTGAATTTGGTTGTAAAATGAAAAATCTTTATTTATTCTTGTAAATCAATTTCATCCCCTTCAAAATAATCCCCTCTCGATGAAATACACTTATGACAACGATTTTTCCAATCCCCGAAACATGCCAAATAGTCCATTTCCGGTGTAGCCATCAGCACCTTCTTCGATTCAGCTCTTATCTCCTCAATCGACTCGAAACGCGTTCCCCGGAGTGGTCTCTTGAGTTTTGGGAACAGCCAGAAGTCACACGGAGCCAAATAAGGTGAATACGGTGGTTGCGGAACAATATGCGTGGAATTTTTGGCGAAATGGTCACGAAGAACGCGTGCAGTGTGAGACGATGCATTATCGTGATGCAAAAACCAAGAGTTTTTGTCCCATAATTCTGGTCTTTTTAGACGAATTGCTTCACGTAAACGATGCATAACGCTCAAATAATATTCCTTATTAACAGTTTGGCCAGGTGGAAGGAATTCATAGTGCACCACACCACAAAAATCGAAAAAACTGTCATCATGACATTTATTTTTGAACAACTTTGACGTGCTCTTTTCGGTCTGGCCTCGCCTTTAGCACGATATTCGCTTGATTGGTCGGCTGTTTCAGTGTCGTTAGCATAAATCCAAGTCTCATCTCCCGTAATGATGCATTTGAGCTTGTCCTGATAGTCATGAAAGCGTTGTTTCACACACATCAACGCGACAACTTTTTTCCAAGAAATTGAGAGTTTTCGGTACCAAACGAGATTTGACTTTTCGTAGGCCCAAATGGTCTTTCAAAATGGTTTTCACAGATCCTTCTGATATTCCGATCATATCAGTAAGGTCTTTAACAGTCAACCAACAATTTTTGAGCACTAACTCCTTCACTTTATTGACGTGTTGGTCATCTGTTGACGTCGATGGTCGTCCGGAGCGCTCCAAGTCATCAACACGTTCTCGACCATCTTTGAAGTCTTTGTACCACTTATAAACATTTTCCTGCGACATGGTCGAATCACCAAATGCCTTCTGCATGCTAAACGTTTCCGCAGCAGAAATTTCATTCAGCAAACAAAATTTGATGACACTTCTCTGCTCAATCAAATCAGACATTGTAAAAATCGAAAAATGCACTCTTGGTCGTTTGGTAAACACAAGCGTAAATATATTACTGATAATGACATTCACATGAAAGTTGGCCAGGTGTTATTAACATTGCTGCCAACTCATGAAAGAAATAACTAGAGCGAAATTTTAATCCCGCGAAGTTTGACAAATAAATTCACCTTACTTTTTGCCCTCACTCTCACTCATGCCGACGAGTTCGGCCATTTTGAATGTTCAGTTAATTGTTGAGAGCTGCTTTGCTTGCACGTGTTTTGGGCTCGTCTTCGATTGTTACCTATTCAAAAAGATAGATTAAAGAATCTGTATCAAATTTCGTGTGAAAAACGAAATTAAGTGCACGGATGCATTCCGAATGTTGTCTGTGTCATACGGAGAAGCTACTTTGGACCAAAGCAACGTTTTCCGGTGGTACAAAATGTTCTCAGAAGGCCGAGAAGATGTGAACGACGAAAAGCATGCCGGGCGCCCGAGCACTTCAACAACAGACGATAAAATTGATGAAGTGAAGAAAATGATTGAATTACCGTTAGAGAAGTTGCTGAGCACCCAGACATATCGATTGGCTCTTGCCATTCGTTTTTTTTTTCAAAGACTTGGGCATGAGACGGGTCGCTGCAAAATTCGTACCAAAACTACTCAATTTCAACCAAAAGCAGCAATGCATGAACATTGCTAATGAAATGTTGGACTCTGTCCGCGACGACCCAAATTTGCTGGTGACGAATCGTGGGTTTATGGATACAACGTGGAAATCAAAGCTCACTCATTTCAATGGAAGCTGCCGCACGAACCAATACCGAAAAAGCGCGCCAAGTACGGTCGAATGTAAAAGTTTTGCTTACCGTTTTTTTCGATTGCAGGGGCATTGTGCATCATGAGTTCTTGCCACAGGGTAAAACGGTCAATAAGGAATATTACCTGCAAGTTATGCGCAATTTGCGTGAAGCAATCCGCCAGAAACGCCCCGAATTGTGAAAGAACTAAAATTGGCTCTTGCATCACGATAACGCCCCTGCTCACACATCGTTGGTTGTGCGCGGCTTTTTTGGCCAAAAACAACACACTAATGATACCACAGACGCCATATTTTCTAGATCTGGCCCCTGTGACTCTTTCTTGTTCCCGAAACTGAAGGGGCCCATGAAAGGACGACGCTACGATTGATGAGATAAAGATGGCATCGAAGGAGGAGCTGAACAAGATAAAAAAAAAGATTTTTTGAAGTGCTTCGAAGATTGGAAAAAACTTTAGCCCAAGTGCATAATAACTCATGGGGATTACTGTGAAGGGGACAAAATCGATATTAATGAATAAATAAATTCACACAAAATTCGCGATACTTTTTGAACACACCTCGTAAATACGCCAACCATGAATGCGTAATTGTTGAGTTTGAAAGTTCTGTAGCAACACTTTGCGCTACAGCATCAATCTTCCCCGCAGAACGTCAAATTTTTGGTCCACCACTCCTTTTCTATCCTCGACAGAATCAGTTTCCTGAAATTTTATTCACCAACTTTTGAATTGGCGACACATGTCGGCAAAAATCACGCATGCTGCTATATGTTGTTCTTAAAGACCGACTTTTTTCATAATAAATTTGAATAATTTAGTGGGGTTTTATCTCGTAAAATTGTACATTTGTCTACTTGATAAATGTCACAGATGACTTAAAGAAGGTGTAGCGTTTAGGAATTATTCACGACTGACATCTAGGTGTGACTTTCGAAATACTTTGTATGGATGAATACAGTTTACCTGATGGTGCGGAGCGGGAAAGTTTAGCTAGCTTAGATGGTACTCGTAATTAAGAGCTATGAAATGAACATCGCTTTATGGTGATTGATTTTTGAATAATTTTTTTTTTTTTTTTTAAATAATAATAAAAAAATTAAAAAGATTGCTTTTAACAAAAATTTACCTAAATGCTGATACAAGGCACATTTTTAACTTTTAATCTAAGATTTCAAATTTACAGTGAAAATGTGAAAGTTATCAAGAAACAAGTGACATTTTTGCATCCAGTAGCCCACGATATCAATAAATTCATTTATATCTCCAAGAGCACGACAAATTGGTCCATTTCATTGACCTAAAAGGATGCATACAATGCAAATAAGTCTGTAGGATGCAAATTTAAATGTAGCGGAATATTGACAGGGACTTTCCGAAGGATGTCGATCAAACTCCTAAACAAGTACATGTAATCACCCCAATTAATCGAACTATTTTACACTTGGTAATTGTGTACTGGGATAAGCCTTCATATGCCACTTAATTTAGCTGTAAATTTTAGCTACCGTTATCCCCGCTTTGCTTTGTCTTTGATGCCAGCGAAATTTAGTTAGTATACAGCAAACGATTGTCCAGTTAGCATTACATTTACTTTTACGCATTGATTAAAAAGTTAAAACTATTAAAAGGAAATAATCAAAGTGAGTATAAAAATTTAGGGCAGTACGTTTTGTATTAATTTTTGCGACATTTTTAGTAATGACACCAAGAGGAAAAGAGCTTTCTGATGATTTTAAAAAACTGATTATAAAATATCACAAGGAACATAAATCATTGCGAGAAATCGCTCGTTTGATAGATAGGAGTTTTGCAACAGCTCAAAATATTATGAATAAATATAAAAGTGCGGGAAGCACCACTAATAAAGAGCGTTGTGGGCGTCCGCCGCTCTTAAGCCCCAGAGAAAAAAGCTTAGTCGTACGGAAAATCAGGACAAACCCCAAAATAGGTGCCCCCAAATTGAAATCTGAAGTTAAAAATGAGCCCGGAAAACAATTTAGCACCCAAATTATTCGCCGGGTTTTGCATAGTGCTGGTTATCATAGGCGCAATGTTAGGAGAAAGCCCTTCGTGAGTAGTGTCAATCGGAGTAAACGGATTTCATTCGTA